>JASAND010006816.1:0-121005 GCA_030248195.1 Trissonchulus latispiculum
CCATGGACACGACAGAGGGAGCTGGTCAGGACGCTCCATCGGGGGTGGTGACCACCCCTGCGCAGGCACAGCCTGAGGGACCGGCCCCTCCCCGACTACGACTTTTACCTACAGAATTAGGGCAGTTGGACCCTTTTCTTATGGAGGATTATGAACGGCTTGACGCCAGTTTACAGACTTATACTCGGCTGTTAGAACGCCATCGTCAGTTTGGCGTAGACGCCCTCGGAGAGGAGTATGAAGCAGCGACTCTAGTGTTGGGCAATCATTTGACGGAGCCGCTACGAGGGTTACCCTCGGCGCCACCAGCGTTTGCGAATATCCAACAGACGGATCGAGGCACGCCAGTGGTGGTTATAGATTCTTTTGCCCGTTTCCTATGCGCACTGCCCGATTTGCTTATGCTATTGGGCGACTCGAACCTAGTAGCGTTCGATGTCGAAGGTGGAAGCGGCTCTCAGTTTGGTGCGCGGCAGGACGCCACGATCACCACTTTATAGTTTATGAGCCCGGTGCGGGACGCACCCGGTCCGACACGCCCAACTATCTTTGTCGTCATGGTCGGTTATATCTTGGCCCAATTGAAGGACTTTTACCCGTTTCTGAAATTACTCGAGCTGCTATTCGACCCTTGCCTCCAGGCCTTTTGGGGTGCTGTGGACGTTCCGGCGGATGTGTTACGCATCGCCCGAACCTGGGGTGTCGAAGGACTCGAGCACCGGTTGGTCGAGACCCAAGAATATTGGAGCCTCGCCTGGAAATTGCGTCGCTCGAGCAAATATCGTAACCTGCAGTATCAGGGCGATCTACCGCCGGCAGACAACCTGACTCGTGACGAGCGAGGGTTTATTCGGGGTACAGGTGCAGGCCTTAGAAAAATGGCGCACCAATGTCACGTGCCAGATCCAAAAGTGCATAGTTGCTGTTACCGTGGCTTTCACTTGGTACCTCATGAGGCTGATTTGCGGTACGCAATCGCCGACGTAGAGTCGACCTTTCAGATATTGGAACTGATGAACGTCGGCGGGGCTACGTCCCACATGCAGCGTTCAGAGGCGTGACGCCTCTGCAATCGCGGGCATCGGATGTGCAACATCAAGCGCAGATGGATCTGCTTAGCCGACTTATACCCGGACGCCTCGCTCCACCGGCAGATGATCCAGTCCGAACACGACCGCTTTGGTCCTTTGATGAACGTTTAGGCAGCCTGGCTAACCCAGTGAGGCCTATGAGAAACGTCATCTATCAGCGACTGATAGAGTTCGTGCGCGATTGGATGCGATGGCGATTCAGACGGCCTGATTTACATCCGATTGACTGGCGACGAGTGCAGCTGTCCCTGGACGGTAGACAGCATGCTATGGACCCGGCTAAACCTGGTGACCAGGGCGGCCAGCAAGCGAATGTAGAACTCATGGAGCAGACTAATGCCGCCGGTCCTCAGCGAGCCCTGGAATATGCGCCTTCCGACGGAGAGGGGTTTCCAGCTGAGAATGAGTCACCTGAAGCGCAGTCGCTCTGGTGGTGCCTGACCGTGACGGTCGGCACAAGGAGATCCCTATAGTGACCCAAAAACCATCTAAATCACCGCAGGAGAAACAACGAAAGGCGCGACAGGCCTCGGCAAGTACGCCACAGTTACCCGAGTTTATCCAGCTACCACAGGAGTCACCGGGTGTGACCCGGGTTTTCACTAGTAAGCGCTACTATCAGCAGCCGACTGCGTCTACCACAGCTACGCCGCAGCGTGACGCTAAGGCACGGGCAGCAACGGATGAACAGCGGTTTGGTGCCAGGCCCTTGCCATCTTGGTCAAAACCCCCAACCCTAGTGTTGCGTCCAGACCCTCCCCAGCAGAATCCGTTGTGGGCTCATCAGGGTCAGGAGTATTTCCCTCCATTACCGCCATCTAAAACAACGACGCGTAAGAAGGACCCGTCTGAAGGCCGCAAGGGCGCGACGCCCGCGGAGTTCTACCAGACGCAAGAACAGCCATCTACGTCAGCTCAAGCTAGGCAGCGGGATGAACGTGCGAGACTGGGCCTGCCAGAGGAGGAGGAACTACCCCTGGCAGAGGAAGAGCGGCGGCTCCGTATCTTGGTTGATTATTTTCCGCATATTACGGACCCACGACAGCTCTTGAGCATGGACCCAGAGGTCCTAGAACAGGCTCGCATTGCCTGCGGCCTGATTGCGGACCCAGCGGAAGGGGCCGTTGCGGCACCTCCGGGGTTGTCACTGGTTACTACGCCTCCAGGGCTGCGTGCTCCACAGTCGACAGACGCTTCACAAGGGCCCACGGGGTTACAGCCGCCTGCTGTGACAGTGGGACCTGTAACGCTCCCATTGCCACCTAGGCTGTCCGATGAAGAGCTGGAGGCAGTCGGAATAACCTCCGCTGTTTACGATTCACTACCACCGCAATTATGGCCCATGTTCAATCAGTTTGCACGTACTTTGGGATATCTGGCCTCTGCGGGACGCATTGGGCCGTAACAACACACGTTTAATCCCGCTGTCATGAATTTTACTGCACCGCAGCCAAACCCAGAGGCAACCGGACCTCATGATTATTTTCTGGTTCCACCTCATGCGACGGTTATGAGCATGAGCCAAGCGGGTGAAGCCCGGCGAACCGGGTCTACGCAGGTCCGGCAGTTCATCGTGGTACCCATGATGGACCGGACGGCTGCCGACTTTGACCCTACAGCGTATCTGAATGCAATCCAGCAGGGACTGCCGGTGCACTGGCAGATACAGGAAGTCTTTTCACCCGACCTGCCCTGGTTTCGTCAGGTTATGATATGGCGGGATGCTAACGGCCTAGTCCAAATGCATCCATTGCATTTAATAGCGACGGTTAACCCGCTCGCACCTGGCGATGAATACTTTAGTCAAGTGACGATGACCTTGACATTGACACCGGAAATCAGGCAGGAGGCCGAGCTAGTTCGGGACGAACTAGATATGATGCGCTTTCCACCAGGGCCGACACTACAACAGAGAGGCCAGTTGTATCGAGGGTCACGGGCATCGGGCATGCCCATGCCTACATCCGCGAACCTAGCTACACCGACGTCGGCACCAACCGTATTGGCGCCCCAGATACCGCCTCATCGAGCGTTTCGACCTATTCCATCACAAGGGACGGTTTATGCAACTCCGGTGACTGTGACAGTCCCGAATGCGCCGCCACGGTTTGGAGCGCCTCCAACTGTCCGTCCACAGCAAACCAGAGATAGTTCTGCGTCGTCACGGGCCTCGGCTACGGCGGGTCCCCCACCCAAGAAGTGGGCACCTGATAGTGAAGGCGCTGCACGCCTAGGCGACGATTATGGCGCCGCTGCGTCAGCGGACGCGGGCTATAGCAGACGAGACCGTTCTGAGTCGCGAAGCTCAGAATACCGTATCCTGCCTTTAACCCGCAGCAGCCCTTCCCGGACCAGGTGGCTCACCTGGGGATAGAGGATCCTGCAGTGTACTGGCAGGATTTTAGTGGTCGGTGGCAAGGTGCGCAGCTGCCTACGGCGGTTGGGAGTGACCGCCCCCACCCTACGTTGCTGGCGTTACGCAATGCGACAATGAATTGGTTCCCAGCGCGTAGTCAGGAACCTATCTCTATGACAACAGAAATCATGACCCAGATTAAACAAATCATGGAACAGGACCACCCGGCGCTACGCCCGTATTTTCAAACCCATGTCGACGATAACCCGAATGGCACAGGTGTGATGGTCAGCTGGACATTCACGGCAATCGACGCCTCAACTTTGGAAGACCCGGAACCGGCAGTTCCTTTGTTCTCGATTGCGTCTTCCGCAGCTTGGGGACACGCAGCTTTACTAAAGCAATGTGTGCCAGAAATGTCTCCGTACGAGCATTTCTTTACCAAGCCAAAGGCTCGCGCCTTTCGTGACGTTTGGTGCGCAGCGACGCAGATTGTCGACCGTATGCAGGCCATACGGAAGGCTTACTGGTACTGGTATCAGCCTCCCGTGGATGGACTCCATGTGGTACCTGAACGGGAATTCTTGGTCCCTTATTTTCGACAGGATTGCCAGAATTCGTATATGCACCCAGTCGAAGGGGGCATAACTGTCCCACAGATCCCGGACATTACGTTCCCGTTACCAGAGGACGTCTACCAATATCGTAAAACGGAATTCGCTCACGACGAGGACACTCTGAACTTCATTACCAGTGACTGCAATCGGCCAGGCCCCGCCCTTAAGATCGCGGTACGCGACCGCTTAGAGGTTGAACCGCAACGGATTTTTGTCGACAACTGGAAAGGCGGTTATCAGGTCCGCACTATGGCACGCCTGCATTGGCAGACCTTTTATCAGTCGGCCGCGTTACGTAGCTATATGTTGCGGCACCCCGCAGCATTGTATGGTAAAGCCTCAGGCGAGACGTTTAGGGGCTTCAAACCGGCATTACCTCCCAATGTCTTGGTACGAGATGTTGAGGACATGGCCGGAGAGCAGTTTGACCCCTGGTTTCAAAGAACCAACTGGTTCAATGGGGCGTCAATTCATGGGTCATATTGGACGGAAATTATGCTCTGGTTTACCCAGGGTGGTCCTCATGACTTTTATGACGATTGGGAAGCGCGAACCCCGCTGTCCGCGGTGGATTACGATGCTTTTATGGCAGTCATCCGTAAACGGATTGACCACGTGGTTGCGAGATGGGAGAACGATGAACTCGTCCCACCGTTCTTTGGGACGGATTACCCGCCCCCGCAAATGCGAGCTGCACCGTTACGATTGCAGCCTAACAGAACGGGTGAATATATAGCGGGTCTAGCGCCACCCGGAGAAGAACGGAACATCTATTACCCCTGCATCGGCGTGGTCTACTACGACCCCGCCAACGCCCATCGCGCCAACTCCACCCTGCCTATCGATCCTTCCAGCCGCTTATGGTTCGACTTCTGAGCTGCCCGGCCCAGATTAAGGTAATACCAGTGACTGGGTTACCTTCTGTACAGTTAATAATCGTGACGATTATTTTCTAGGTCCTTGTATCTAACGGCGGAGGTTCATCATAACGGCGGAGGTGTATCATTACGGCGGAGGTTCCTATCGTTCACCATTCCATCATTTGACTTTCCCATATTGGACCCTATATCACTGGACTAGACTTACTGTATTTTGGAATTATATATCTCATATCATCCTCTTATTTTCCCTGGCTGTGACTCTCTATATTGGTGACTATATTGCCTTAATTTGGACTTAAATTATGCTCAATTTATGAAGACTCCCCTACTTGGACTTAATTTGCTCAAATAGTGCCTTCCCGATAGTGACTTACTCTACGATGACTATATTTGCTCAAGACTATGACTATTCTCACAGATTTTGCCATTCCTACGATAGTGACGTTCCATGTATATACCGTTTCCTTAAAGAAGACGATTCCCTATTTGGACTAGTCTATATATAAATGTATGCTTTATGATGTGTATTTTCTTGTCATGGTTTATTACTTACCGTGTTATTACTGTTTAAAAATTTAACCCTTTTCCGAGCATTCTTCTAAAAATTTAGAAGTTTTCTTAACTATATACTGCCATTTTACCCTTTTCTTGAGTATTATTTTAAAAATTTAACCTACATTTTATGTATCTTATAGTGGTATCTGCCTGTGGTTTCTTGCATAATTCTTGTCAGTATAGCTTTATGTGTGTATTATGTATGCTTTAATCATTTAACCAAAGTTTCTTTCAAAAATTTTACTAAAAACCTTGTTTATTCTTTTCTCGAAGATTTTCTTTTATTTTTGCAGTTTTTTTTTATTAACGGGTTTGATTCATTCTGCGGGTTTTGTATTTTGTCACCCCCTGTTCCCTGATGTAACTTCAGAGGACGTGTGACGTGCCAGTTAGGTCCTATTATTCCCCTCATCTGCCGCCACTTTTTACCAAAATTATTTTATCTCATTTAGTAGTCCCAACTGTTCCTACCCCTAATGTACCCACTGTCCGGTTTTACGGTCAAAATTTTATCTAAATGTCAGTTTTGTGTCCCTCTCCAGTGCGCCAAAGTAGCTCCCGATTTATATGCCCCTTCTATTCTAGGGCCTGCAGCGCGGTTGGGAAGATCTTCTACAAAATTTCTTATTTTATAGGACTTTTACTTACATTTTAACCGGTGTTTCGCGTTTTAGTTAACTTCAAGATTCCATTTAACCCCCCCTAATTTAATTTTATTTAATATCATAAGTGCCACGAGGGTACTTGGGGACTTCTTTGTACCCTTTTGGTTCTTCTTATACATGCTTAAGCATGTTTTGGGCTACCTTGTAGTCCTACTTTTAATTTTAATTACTTATATTTTACGTAAAGACTCCACAAACTCACTCCTAACCTTGCGCGAAACACTGGGATTTACCTACTTAATCTTAAACTCTACTAAATTAACTTATCTTAATAACCTTTTTGGGTTCTTAAATTTTGTGGAAGATCCGAAGGGAAGTGAGGTAGTCGAGCGAGCCTAGGCCCATCCTCCCACCCAGCCGAAGTTTGCGTTTTGTGAGCTGTGCGAGAGGTTACCTCCGTACCTTAGCCTGAAGATGCCCTCATGAAGCTGACATTCTAGTTCGTTCCTTATTTTCATAGTTCGTTTTCTTTTTATGTGTACTTGTCCTCGCCGTGACGGCTGGAGGACTTGGTCTTTCTCCCAACTGCGCACCGTCCCATTGGCAATATAATGGCAGTTTCCAAGCGCATTTTTCTAGCTGGTCGTCACTAGTCCGCTGACGCCAAGTCAGCCCTAACCTTGTCCTCATGTTTAGTCATGCTTATTTAGCCAGTTTCGTCGTTTTTATAACTTGTCATGTCTTATAATTTGTTTTCTTCGTACGTATGTTGTGTGACCCATTTACCAAAAATTGGTCAAAAATTTTCTGAGTTTAAATTTTCAACTACTTTTTGGTTATGTTGTCCCTCGCAGGAGCTCGGGCGGTAAGCCCTGGGGAGTTGTAATGAGGCGGCGTGACGTCAGTCCTCTAAAAATATTATGTATGTGTGTTTGAATTTATTTTGGATTGAAATTGTGTTAGGGAAGTTATGTTGAAAGTAATTTATAATGTTAGAAATTTATATTGGAATGGTGTTTTGAAAATTGTTTGAAATTTATGTGTCCTATGCTGAGTTTTGTGCGTTTATGTAGAAATTACGTATATGTGTGTCAGCCAGCCTAGCCAATAGGTGGCTCTGTTGAGACGTCTATTTTCTCTCGAAGCCTCTCCCAGCATCTTACTTTTCAAGGGGGTCTCAAATTCATCCAATCAAATTCTTCCACGCTGGCCCAAAACTAGTTCTTTCCAGACGTCTCAATTTTAGTCAGTCTGTTGTTTTTCCTTCGTCGTGGATGGTTGTGTTTTTATACATTGCTCTGTGTGGGACCCGTATTTGCTGTGCATTACTTTATTCGTATAACCCGTCTAAAGTGTTTGCCTCTTTAGACTTTTAGTCGCTCCAGGTTGGCCCTGTAGAGCTAGACTTATCATATATAACTCATTCTTTATTTGCTTTTAAATTTATTACTCTTATCTTCTTTTGATGTCTCCAAAAATTACTCAGAATATTTAGGTTTTCTCATTGTTAGGTCAGTTCTTTGTAGTCTGTTCATTGTAGCTCTTGTGTTCTATTGAGAAAGTTTTGTATTCTTATTTTGTGTTTAATTCGTATATAGTCTAGATAATTTTGTCTTCCTTACACTGCAGCTTATTTCTAAATTTATTGTACGCATTTTTCGGGGTTCGCCCCAATGTCAAGCATAATTTTCAAGTAAATGTGGTCTCTTTTTGGACCGTTTTAGGGTGTCATTTTAGTCTAGGTTTTTGTATTAGCTTGAGTAGTCGGTAGGTAAGGCTTTTTCTGAGATTTATTGGGTAGGTAGATAGACCTTTTAAGCGTGTACTTTTCAGCAAATTTGGGGTAGTTTCATTGTTAATTGAGTCTTTGCTCTTCATCGGTGGTTAAACTCCATTCGGTAAGATTCACTTAGGTTTATTTGGCGAGGTTAGTTGGGTCGACTGGAACTACATCTCCTCCAGGTTCGACGTTCTCCTTGTGCACAGTTTCCCACTCGTAAAGCTTGGTCGTTCGTACACTTCCAACTTTACACACTCTTAGTTATTAGGCTGCAGACATCATCTGCACAATAACGGCCTACCCCCCCACAATTGAGTACCTGGTGACCCCCCCCACAACTGAGTACCAGGTACACAATTGTGTACCAGCACTCGCTTGTATGTTTACATGTTGAAGCCAAAAACATTCTATCAGCAGCTGGCCACTTTTGAGCTTCAACATGTAAACATACAAGCGAGTGCTGGTACACAATTGTGTACCTGGTACTCAGTTGTGGGGGGGGGTAGGCCGTTATTGTGCAGATGATGTCTGCAGCCTAATACTAAGAGTGGGACGCTTGTCACACTCTTAGTTATTATGTACTCTTGCTATTGGTAAATGGTTACTGTTTGAAAGGATAGGTTGATCATTCGCTAAAGTTACCAAAGTGATTTAGGAGTAGATAACAGTTAGTAAAGTAAGTTTCTAGTTCTAAAGTTCTAGCATAAGTTCTAAAGTTTCTAGAATTGAAATACATTTACTTTAAAATAATATTAAGCCTGATTTGCTTTCTTTAAAATGATTTTAGACATTTTGAACGGGTGACACAATTTTAGAAAATTAGTCGTTTTGTCAGTAGACGTTTCGTCGATAGGCGTGTCGTCGGTAGACGTTATGAACGTTAGACGTTTTGACTTTAGGCGTTTCGAACGGACACCTGTTTCAGTGTAATACTTTTCATTTAGAGCCAATGTCCAATTAGACTAATCACAGCTTACATTTTCTTTCAATAAGGTTTTCTTCCTTTTGTTTTTATCCCAGTTTCCTTCTTGGAAAGAAAAACTCAAGCTTTTCTTTGCTTTCCGTTCTCTTTACTCAATGTAATTATCCGGCAATTCTCTTTTGATTTTTCTGACCGCTTAAGTCAAGGATGGGGTCGCTTTATGGCCAATTTATTGACCATCTCCGATTTTGCTCATTTTCACTTATTCTGTACTTCCAATAGGTCCGAAAACAAGACAAGTGCTGTGCGTTTTGTGTAATATTGCTTCCATCTTTCTGTAGAGCCCTTCAAAGGTGACCTTGACATGTGTTAAGCATAAGAAAATGAAAAAGTTAGGTTAAAAAGTTTGTGGCAGAAACATTTTTCTCTGTATTAAAGATCCAGCGCAACAACTTCGTACTCAAGTTCAGGACATATATTATTGCAGAGTGCAGCGAGTTACTTTGGTGCAATTTCATTGAATGTTTCTTGGTGAATTTTCAAAGTCAGAATTCCGGAAAATCGGTGTTTTTGGATCATGTAAAACAAGACCTACAGTACACTTTTTAGTCTGAACCCTTGACAAAAGATATAAAAACGGCCGCACTCTAGTTAGCTAGCTTGCTAGCACCCTAGCTGCACTCTCCGCATATTAAGCATTCTTTGGTACCAATGTCTCTGGGTTTGTTATAATGAATTCACAAAATTAGACACAAGAACTGCAATTTTTGTTCAAAAACGTTATTTACTGCATCCTCATTCTGTCAACAACTGTTCGCTAATAATTTGGCCACCAAATTTGGCTGAGTATATTGTCCCATATCCATATGTGCCAAAGTATTTGGTGAAAAGGAATTAGTCAATGCTGAGCTGTTCTGATGTGGCGGAACCTTTGCTCTCCACTGGGTGGAAAAGTCAGTTTTTGAATTTTTCTAAGTATAGTCAAATTAGGTATCAATCGATAGCTACTGGGACGAGGAACAACTTTTTAATAGAACTATGGTGTGAGATACTCTGCGTGTATCTCTGTAATAAACTGTGTCGGACTTCAGTAAACGATTACACGTAAGTGTTCAGTGTGTGATATCCAGATATACAAAACACTTTGTTCCAACTTTAGTATAGACATACAAAAATACTAGAAAATACAAAGGTAACACGACAGTGAAAAAGCGCAGAGTACAAGGGATGGCGTTACCCACTTCCGTACACCTGCCAACGAACTACATGGCTCACAGTCAGCTCGGAATGACTCTTCGAACTGCGACTGGGTAAAACTGTGTCGGCTGTGACCGAAACACAAAACTTCAACTTTGACAGACGACTTGAAAAAGCGACACAAACAAACGAAACAAACAACGTAACTACCTACGAATTTTGAGAAACAACTACGTAAATTTGGGACAAGAATACAACAGACACCCGTAGAGACCCCCCAAAATAGGGCCGTGCCGAAAAGACGAGACACAATGGGGACACTACCCATTAGGGGACCCATCCGTACAGCCGCAAAACCCACATAATAAACCCAAATAGAAATCCCATGTAGAAATAAAACAAATATAATAGAGTCCTAGCGGTTTATTATACATAGCGAATAGTCGAAAAACGTAAAAATCAGTAAAAAGTAAGCAAACATGTTAAGACAAAGCAATACATGGCAAAACATGGCCATAAGAAAAAACTTTGCTACCGCAGAATAGCTACCGAACATACATAGGGAGCGCCCGAACAGAAAACCCAGTACTCAAAATTTAAAGGAACCCTCCCTACTCGTAGTAACAAACATCGAATAGGCAAAATCCCCACCCGTTATACTGACAAAAAATGGAATGCAAAAATCACAACAAGACATAATATAGGGAAGTCCGAAACGTCCTAGGCGTGCCCAAGGAGGGGACGACGACTTCACGAAAGAGCAACCAGGCAAATGACCAGAACACGCCGGGAGCCCACAAACAGTAGACAGAGGTTCCAGATTGAACCATTCTACCAATTCAAAAGTGGCCCAACCCAGCCAAAACAAAGTCCAAAAGCAAATAGGCCACACAGGCCACGTTGGCAGTAGAAAATGACAAACCGGGATACTTTCAAGACCCGGAAAAGACCAAGGCCGGCCAAGCGCGGCCTCACAGCAACAGTAAAGGCCAGGAGGCCAGGATATGGGCGCTGGGGCCAAGACCCCGCCAAAAGTCAAACGATTAGAAACAAAGTCAGAAGATGATAGACTGGCCCGACACAGAGAGAATCCGGGCTGGCCAAGACAAGATACTAGGCGAGGCAGCCCGCCCCCGGATACAATAGAGCCGATCCAGCTCCCACCCTAACCACTGCCATAAGACCATCACCGACCAGCACCATCAAACTTCCAGGTGCTTCCAGGCCAGACAAAGCAAAGCCCTGCTCCATGACAGCATCCATCGTGGGAGGCACGCCTGGCGCAACTGGGGGTGTGGGAACCGTACAGTAGAAAGCAACCATCACCTAAACACAAATACAAAAATTAAAGTACTGTAAGTAAAACAAGACCAGTATAGAATCAATGCAATAAAAACAACAGAATAAACAAATTGGCAAAATACAGCATATATATCATAAAGCCCCTCAACTGTAGCACAAACGCAGCGGTGTGAGTGCCCAAAGGCGACCCAGTTTTAGGTAACGACCCTCGGAAACTCACACCGACAGAAGAAACGTAAAATGTAAGAATTTCGAAAAGTTTGGTATAACGCAGATAAAAGTTCTGGAGCCGGGGAAGTTAAGTTGCTTTGTGTCCCAGTCTTAGGTCAACAGAGCAACTCATCCCCCCGAGACCGTATCATCAAGGAGTGAAAGAAAAACTAAATGAAAGGTAAACAGATCGGACAGCGCCTGAGCCTATGACAAAAGTACTAGAATGGTCGGGACAAACTGTCCTGAGAGTCAAAGCAATTTCAGTGGCTGAAAAAAATTTTGAACGCAGAATTTCTGCCAAATTTAATTTAGAGAGAGACACCCGTAGGCTTGCAAAATAATCTAAAGAAGCGGATTCACATAAGATAGTCTCAAAGAAAATAGGAAGTCTCAATCCGCTCGGACGTTGGAGAACAAAACCAAAGTAAGAATCCTACCAATTTAGAAAAATAATAATAGTTAAGCTCATATATCAACGGTTATTACAACAGCAACAACAACATGACAACAACGCTCTGTACCTGTAGACAGGCTCCGCATAAAGGGTAACATTGCCGACAAGCACTAAAGGATCCTCCTAGAATGCACCAGGAGTTCTCAATCTAAAAGACGGGGTTTTTATAGTAGGATCAGCAACCCCCGAACAAATTTGGTCAGACCCCGAACTAATCTGAGTGGGAACCGAACTGATTCGGGACGGGCCCCGAACTTTCCGCAGAGGACCCCCGAACTTCTTCGAAACAGATCCTGAACTTGTTGGGCCGGACCCCGAACTTATTGGGCCGAACCCCGAACTTATTGGGCCGGACCCCAAACTTATTGTGCCGGACTCCGAACTTATTGGGCCGGACCCCAAACTTATTGGGCCGGACCCCGAACTTATTGGGTCAGATCCCGAACTTATTAAACCTTTTGAAGGGATTCCCGAACTTTTCAAAACTTTTAAAGGGACGCCCGAACTTTTTGACAGATCCCGAACTTATTTGGATAGCTCTGAACTTTTCGGTGATGCCCCGAATGTTTCGGAATAGTCACCGAAGCTTATGCAGCAGTCCCTGAACGTTGGATTGCATTCCCCAGGGTTTGAATAATAGGGCCAGAACTCAGGGTGGCGCCAGTCCCGAGCTCGTAGAAACCAAACCCAAGGGAGGACATTGCTGCAAAGGATGGTTATAAATTTGTTAACGTTGCTGCAACTATAGTCAGGGCTACTTGAGACCGTTCAGAGTCATCAATCGCAAAACTTGTTCGACAAAAAAAATCAGAGGATTCTGCTGGAGAACCCTCCGGTTGGGTAACCTGGACCACTACCACTAGTAAAGGGGAATCAACTAAATCCTTATGAAAACAGGCTCAGAGCTACCGTCGTTGGATGCACCTGATCAATTTCGGTTCGAAATTTCTGTGACTTTTCTGGAAGAGTGACTGAGGGGGTGAAGAGTGCCTGTCGACCCTAAAAAATCCCGGAGGCAAATTCCATCCAAGTCCCATGCATGCACTCGGCTTTAGCTACCCAACCTGACTTAAATCCATATAGAAATTGACTGAAACAATGGAGCAATTGTCCTAGCTCGAGATGGAGGAAAGTTTATTTTCTGGGAAATCTGGGTATGTACGTGTGTACTGAGTTCGTGAACTTGATCCCGGAAAGCAAACATGCAGTAGCTTTATCAAACAAATGATTAAGAATAAATGCTCGATAACTATATGGAGTAGCTTTGCCAATCCTATTTTTAGACTGATTCGCGATATATACTAAGTTTCTCATGAATAGATGGCTGAGAAGTGGAAGCGCCCCCCGAGGGTTCAGTCTACCCAGAGAACCCCCACCACTTCAATATACGTACGTAGAGTGCGGCATAACCGCTGAACCGCCCCAAGAACTAATTTACGTTGACATGGTAATCAAACAAATACACATTTTTTATCAAAGGAACTTTAAAATCCAAGAAAAACCCACAATCTGAAAAGTTTGTGTACAAAATAAAAATCTCCAACCTAAAAAATTTACACCATGTCACGAAATGCGAATCAAACTTCAATATTAAATTTTATGTCAAGAAATGAAACAACCTGATGCAGCTGGAGGATGAAGATTCCAAGGAACCAGGGAAAGATCTGGAGCCCACGGAAACGGAAGCAGCACTACATGGGACAGAATCTGAAGGAACCAAGCAAGAAGGTGCAAACATGGAATGACTGGCAAGTGCAAATACATACACGGACGTGACTTAAACTTGAAAACGTTGCTGAGAGAAGTTGTGTTAGCCCGGATACGTATAACGAATCAAATTTAGAAATGTAGCAAAATCGAGAAAAAGGACGAGAAAAACAAATTTGAGAAGTCAAAGCTCTTAGGACTTTCGTACATCTTAGCATTGTACGTATTCAAGGAAAATCTTCAAGTGTGCCACAAAATTTAATCAAAAAAATCCCTGAAATTTGATAAATCATGGAAAAACCCACATAGCGATCTGATCGGAAATAACGAATGAAACCTAAACTACGAAGCAAAACTGACCATAAAATCCCGAAGAAGTTGCAGAAAAGCCGGGCCTTGACAAAAAAAACCAGAAATTAAACCTAAACACAAATAAAAACACATACGTATATACAATTGAGAAAGGTGATAAAGCGGTAATAGCGTGTTGGTGAGTGATTGTGAAGTGACACAAAAATTTCATTGAGACCAGTGATATGAGATTTATACGTACTACAGTTAAGGGGTACAAAACATGAAAAAACTGTTCATAAAGTCAGTGGTCGGGTGATATATCCGTAAGAAACGAGTTGGGACTATTCACATGAACTATCTCTGAAAAATATTGAGTGCGTTGAGGAGAAAACTATTGAATATCTGCAGTGTCTGCTTTTGAGGAGGCAAAGTTTGGGATTTCAAAACCGAGAAAATTTCGCAAAACTGAATCGGAGGTCAGGATGGCCCAGTCGTGCCCCGGCACAGCCTGATCCACTTGGGGAGTAGGAAACTCCGGGAGGATGGGGTCGACCCCCTTCACCCCCCATTGCCAACCCTCCCCCCACAGAAAACTAAACTTAGAATTGGAAGGAGTCAAGGCTTTTTTGATCCAAAAAACCCGGCTGAGATTCTACCCTTCTAAACTTTCACTTGATCAGAAAACACCTTGGGGATAACCCCCTCTTTTTGGGCGAAATCCTGGGTTACCCCTCTTTTTGAGGTGAACCCACCATTACCCCCTCTTTTTGAGGTGGATTCCCCATCGACCAAAACACAAAAGAAAAATGCACTATTGTCAAGAAAAATAACCAGAATCTTCAACAAAATGCAGACGGGAGTAACCAATAAAGAATGCAGTGTCTTTTCTAGAGCCCCCAGGCCCCCCGGAGCAGGTCTGGATGGTGGATCAGCCGCACACCCAGACGTGCCCCCACAAGCCCCGGCAACCGAGGTAGTGTCACTCACCGCACCCTGCTGCCGAAGCTGAGTGAGTCCCGCAGTCTGCTCGGAAAAGGTCACAGTCGGTGGAGGGGGATCAGCGTCCAGACAAGGCAGAATAGCATGTTCAGAGCTCCCTGATATGGGAGAGTCAGCTTTACACCCCGACCAGGCACCAGTGGCTCGGTACTTGAAATATTTTCACGATAAAATTTATCTGGTAATGTGTCCGCGATAAACCGGCGCAATTCAGAAATTTGTTGCTTGCAGATAACATAATATACTTTGTCTGAGTTATAGAAAATATCTCACCGCAACTATCTGATTTTGAATCAGCAGACGAATTTACCCCCAAAACATGAGGTTTAGATATGGGGGAGGCAGTTTCAATGTACCCCACATGGTGCCTGGTTGAGGTGTGCAGGGATTTTTCCCTTGGTTGGGGCGCCCCCCATAGGACAATGTGCAACATGCTGTGGCATTAAAGGCGCTAGAGATTGAGCCACTACTCCCCGCACAGACGGCGCTGAAGACGGAACCGAGGGTTGTGATAGATTGGGGGTGGCAGGTTGAACATTGCGCTGTGACGTCACCGTCTCCCACTGTGGGTGCCGAGACGAACCCAAAGATAGTGACCGGGCCGGTAGAGCTAAAGGGGCCGAAGCAGGTTGCAATGCTGGATAAACTGGCGGCTGAACACAAAACGGGGATAAACTGGTACGTATTGCGTAATACCAGCCACTTGTTCCCGGGGGAGGGGTCGAACCTTCCAGCCTGCCGGGGCCAGCTGTGGATATTTGTCCCAGCAATTGTTAGGGTCATGGCCTCTTCTGCCACAATGGAGGCACTTGTTCTTACGCTTATCCTCAAACCTAAGCCTTGCTTCCTTCTCTTCTTCCCATAATGTCCGGAGCTCCTGAAGTTCCTAACGAAGTTGTTCTAGCGGGTCATTGGAGCCCCTACTCGATTCTGCTCTCTCTGACGATGCCACATGATAGACAGGGGGGTAATACGACAGTGCGTCCCCTGGGGTGGGGCGTGGGGTCCGGGCATCTAGTTTATCAATAACCCTTAAAATATCCTCCATAGAGGGTTCCCCATAGGCCCCCAAAGGCGCAAGCGACGCCGCGTACTCGTCATTTGCACCGGCTTAGACCTGCTGGACACAGTGCTTCTCCCGGTCACCCGGGTCATTCCAGATGTCCAACGCCGAAGCTTGTAATTCTGAGATATACTTACGTATATGTTCTCCGGGACGTTGAAACCGGTTGACAAATGCTGTATACTTCTGTTGATATGATAGCTGCTGTTTGGGAAATTGAGTCTTCAAAAGCTTCAAAATGCTGTCACAGGAATCAATCCTAAGGCCCGCCCGGGAAGCATAAATTTGAGCTTTGCCCGCAAATTTGCTGTACAAAAACCGAGGCCACTGTTCTTTCGGAATTTGGTACGTTTCCACTGCCTATTCAAATTGTGGGAGCCAGTCTTCAACATAAACTAGTTCTGGGTCAAACCGTGGAACGTCCCGGAGAATCTCTATATAAGTACGAAAAAGGCGCGGACCGTGACCCAAAACTGAAGCATCTGTGGCAACCATGGTCGCCGGAGTTGCGTGACGAGCAGGTGTCGCTCGCTTTTCTTTGTTGGAAAAAACACCCTTCTGACTGGCTTGCTGTGCAGAAAAACCCGGGGGGGGGCGCCCCCCCCCTATTCGGCGGAGATGGAGGGTCGGAAGCCACCCGTGAATTTCCCAAAACAAAATCTGAAGCTTGGACATTTTGTGGACTAGTTTCCACCGTCTGATTTGCAATTGGTGCTACAGGACCAGTAACCGCTTGGTTAGGTACCGGTACGTACGTATGAGCCGCCGGTTGTACAACCGTGGAAGTTCCAGCAGAAAATTGTGCCGGAGAGTTATATACGTATACCGGATTTCCATACATGTCGACCGCATAATAGCCGGATTGTGCCGAAGGCGGCACAGGTTGTACGATTTGAGGCGCATACGTATATAATGGTTGCTGAACCGGGGACTATGACTGAGGAAAACCCGGAGTCGAAACTGACATCTGTGACGATTGTTGAGCATGTTGAGCGGCCTGTGCTTGACCTGACAAAGAAGCACGCTGAAACGCACCTTGCGGATGCGGTACAGACGGTGGACACCAGACATGTCCTGAATTTTTACAAAAATTGGGTGATCCCCCTTGCGCACCATTTACAAGACTGGGGACCCCCAAAGTGGGTTGCCCCACCTGCCCCCTGGACGCCGAGATCGGATTGTGCCTTGTTCTGACGCAGAATTAGGCGTAATCTGCGACTGAGGTTGGCACTTGGGTGCAGAGGACTCGGGCTGTCCCGGATGGGAAGGGACGGACATCCCCCGACCCCGACCATGTATGCCCAACGTTCTATCAGGTTCGTCTGCAGTGCCAACTTGAGCCTGGGGAGGGGACACAGCTGCAGACTTCCCAGAAGTGGGAAGAGATAGCCTATGCTGGAATTGAATCAAATCATTTTCGGAATTTCGGCTCAAAACAGGTTTGGGATTATTTTCCTCCGAACTTTTCTCACCCGAACTTTCCCCCCCCCCCCATCAATTCAGAAACCGTGACTGGTGCTAACCCAAGATCTTTACGCCTATGGTCCAAACAAGCCTGCATAGCTGACAAAAGTTGTTCATCTTGCGAATCTGAGTCGTCAATTTCAACAGAATCGTGAAAAGCGTCAAATTGGGGGCCGGGAGTGAGCGGTTGCCCCTCCTGAGGCGGATCTGAAGTCTGCAGCAATTCTTGCGTCCCAGACAAAGATTTTACCGCGGTTTCCTCCCCAGAAATTACTTTTTCCGTGGGGGTGGCATCTGACAGAACTTGGGGGTCCCCGACTGCGACGCTGAGGACCGGGAACCCGCAGACAGCGAGACTTGGGGGCGGGCAGCCCCATTTTGTGAGCATGTCACCCCCCCCCCCAAGTTTTACTTAAATGACCGCCATACGGGGCCTCGGAAAATGTAGATGGGGCCCTGGAGGTAGAAACCCCCAATTGGGATTGGGTCCGCCGTGAACTTGTGGGAGGGGGAGGAATCCTGGAGGGTCCCCCTCGCCCCCCCCCCTGGTCCTCTATCTGTTACCGGTTTTGACTTAGAATTTTGCCCGTCCCATAACTGTGGGGGGTGGTCAGGTACGTAACCTTCTGATCTTCTGGGGGTCCTCCTCCCAATACCTGGGGCGGTTCCTCCCGGACTAGCACTGGAGGAGACAACCCGCCGACCACGACCCCCCGATTTTGCAATATTTTGTCTTGAGGCCATGGGAGTACCTCTGTCTAGATCAACTGGTCCGTCAAAATACTATAAGAGTCCCCACAGCTGTGCTCTCTGCTTTTCTCGCTTCTCGTGTTCCCTTTTCTTCTCAAAAAAGCCAGAACTTTGGACATCTACTGAAAAATCACGGTCGCCACTATTTGTGAGATACTCTGCGTGTACCTCTGTAATAAACTGTGTCGGACTGCAGAACGATTGCAAATTAGTGTTCAGTGTGTGATATCCAGTCCTAGCAAAGTGAGAGAAGATAAAAGGAGAGCAGAAGATTAGCGAGTAGACTAGAGTAGTGACACCTATACGCCCTAGACGACCGTTCCCTACAACTAACATATAAAATAACCGCTAGACTTTACTATAGTAAATACAAAGACTTTGTTCCAACTTTAGTATAGACATACAAAAATACTAGAAAATACAAAGGGAACACGACAGTGAAAAAGCGCAGAGTACAAGGGATGGCGTTACCCACTTCCGTACACCTAAACCTGACCCCAAAACCTACCCGACTAACAAATATCACCCTACCCCGTCACTGACAAAACTCCAACTGCAACACCTACAACTGACTGACTTTTCCAAACATTGTAAAATATGCAAATTACATTATTATGCAAATGAGCTAGTCGCGCCAACGCGCATTTCTTTCTAAAATCTGTCAGCCAGCAGGTAACATCCCACAATGGGTCTAAAAGTCTGTCTAAAGGTCTGTGCAAGTTAGTGCAAGTTAAAGCTTTACTGCACAGCGCTCCAAACAAACTGTGGTCTGTTCATATATAATTAAAGTGCCTATGCATTATGAGCGATTGGCTGGCTAACATCGAGTCACTTTTGCAGTGAAATATTATCCTTGTAAATGCTTTAATTTGACGTATTGGTCAACCCTATGTTCGCTCGTGTTCGGACTCCACGTGACCTTGAAGGGTTTATCAATGAAATTTTCAAGTTTGGTGGCTTTGAACCTGAATAACTCTATCACCGCTTGATTTCGATGGAGAAACAAAGTCTCGAATTAAACGGATTAAATTTAATTCTATTTCTTTAATTCACCAACGATTACAATTTTAATATAATCCCGTTGCTCCAATCCCACTTCGGATTAAAAAGCAAAGCTAATTTTAATCCAACGTGCTTAACTGCTGTTTTTCAAAGGTTAGTTTTAATCAGTTTATCTTCCTTTCGAGCATTCAACTATATATAAGTCTAGCAAACTTAAACTGGGCCAAAAGAGTGAATTTTGTAGAGAGTTTATTATACAAGTTAATGACTATGTATGTATATATATATATATATATATATATATATTTTCTAAAAGCTTAGAAATCAGAGATTTCAAAAATTTTTTAATTTAAATATTTATTAAAATTTCATAAATTTAAAAAACTGTGAGAAAAGAAACAATAGACAAGAAGTAGTCGAATTTGGTATCAAATTAAAGGTCTCGTTCAAGAGAACGCGAATATGTATAAATTAAGTGGATTTGGGACGGCACGTGGTTCTAGCGGGCCAATATCTCGAAAAATAAATGTTGCTCCGATCGCTACAAACTGGGGCTCATTTGAAAGCTCTCATCACGCTGAGTAAAAGGTATAATTGGATCATCGCTCAAAAATACTGTCTGCAAGTTATCTCTCTTTAAATCCCAAAAATGCGTAGTTTGAACACTTTTGAAGGGTTTAATCCAGGCTAGCAAAAGCTGTGAGCTGAATCAAGTCAAGCCATTGTGCAACATTTGTGTCTCATTATTATACACAAGTATGCAAAATTGCAGCTACGGATCTGCACGCATGCGTAAGATAAGATGATTTAAACAAACTTCAAAAGTGCCGCCGTGTCGGTTCCTTTGAATTTTGTTTAAATTTGCTTAGCTTGCGCAAACGTAAAGATCCAAGGCCGCAATTTGGCGCACGTGTGTATAATGTTGAGACGCAAATGTAGCATAATGGCTTGACTTGATTCAGCCACAACTGTCGCTAGCCTGGATTAAACCTTCCAAAAGTGCTCAAACTACCCATTTTTGGGGTTTAAAAAGGATAACTTACGCAGAAAGCATTTTTGAGCAATGACCCAATTAACAGTTTTACTCAACGTAATGAGAGCTTTCAATTGAGCTCAAGTTTGTAGCGATCGAAGCAACTTTTATTTTTCGGAATGTGGGCACGCTGAAACCACGTCCTCCCCAAATCCACCTAATTTATGCATATTCGTGTTCTCCTGAACGAGACCATTAATTTGATACCAAACTCGACTACTTTTTGCTTATTATTTCTTTTCATACAGTTTTTAAAATTTTTGAAATTTTGAATTTTAAAATCTTTAAATATTTAAAATTTTTTGAAGTCTCTGATCTCTGAGCTTTCAGAAAATATAACATTATATATACAAATAACATATATAATAACATATATAAAATATACATTGTCATACTGTACTTGAATACTAAACTCTCCACAAGATTCACTCTTTTGGTCCAGTTTAAGTTTGCTAGACATGGTTTTTAATCTTTCTTAAAGGCTCGCGGATGAAACTAACGAAAGCAGGCAAACTAAAATCTTTAAAAGCTGTTTCATTTAAGGTGGAATTAATTGACTTAATCCGGTATTAACGAAACAGCTGGAAAAATTTAATCCCGCTGATTTTCCCTATTATTTGTTCGTATTTCATTTGTTCAATTATATCTTATATGTTCTTATATGTTCTTCACGTAAATTATATGTTTTCTGTCACTTGTTCGCATACGAAAACATTAACCATTTGTTGATCGGCCTTACTCAATTATGGAAACTGCACCAAGGTATCACAAGCCTGATTTTGCAACGTATAATTGGCATTGGCATTGATTTTCATAGGGACAATCTCCCTATGGGCCGCAGCCTAGGCTCTATTTTGCCCCCTCCTATGAAAAATCAACCTAGGCTGTTGTCTCCGGAATATCAACTTAGAACAAAGCTTTGAGGGAACGATTAAGTTGCGACACTGAAATTGTCGACCTCAGTAGTAGTCAATTAAGAAATTTGTCCCTCTATAATTTCTCGTACTTGAACAGACTTCGATATGTCAAATCCCAATCTTTTTATAAAAATATTTTTTACTTTGATCGAAAATGTGATTTTGACACAGTTTCCATAATGCAGTAAAATTTAGGAACAAATGATTCATATTTCCATTTACGAACAAATGAACAAATGAACAAATGAAGATTCGAACAAAAAATTATGAACAAATGAAATAAATACGAGCACACGACCGGCGTCCTGTTTTTAATCCGTTCAATCAAAGTTTCTCAATCCTTAAAGAAATTGTGCCATAATTATTTATTTGCAGTCCTATGTGCTGCTAAAATCACACAAGTTGTGCAAATCTGTGAGCACTGTTTTTAGTTTCTCCGGAGCCAGCAAACTACTGCGACGCAGGAAATGTGACAGGATACACCTACGCAGTAAATGAATATTGTCCTTTAACTCCACCAGTATGCTCCTCATCCACAACAACAGCAACTACGTCAACCAGTACCTCAACCAGCAAATCAACCACCAAGGTCACAACTTCAACTTCAACCACAACGTCAACCAGCACCTCGACTAGCACTTCAACTAGCACTTTAACTTCAACATCAACATCCACTTTAATCACCACGACAACATCTACGACAACCACTACGTCAACCAGCACCTCGACTAGTACCTCAACCAGCACTTCTACCACTACGTCAACCTCGACTTCAACCACCACATCAACCACCACAACAACGTCAACGACAACCACTACGTCAACCAGCACATCGACTAGCACCTCAACCACCACTTTTACCACTACGTCAACCTCGACTTCAACCACCACATCAACCACCACACCTACTCCTACGACCACCACTACGTCAACCAGCACCTCGACTAGTACCTCAACCAGCACTTCTACCACTACATCAACTTCAACGTCAACCACCACATCAACCACAACAACAACGTCTACGACAACCACTACGTCAACCAGCACTTCTACCACTACGTCAACCTCGACTTCAACCACCACATCAACCACCACACCTACTCCTACGACGACCACTACGTCAACCAGCACATCGACTAGCACCTCAACCACCACTTCTACCACTACGTCAACCTCGACTTCAAGCACTACATCAACCACCACACCTACTCCTACGACGACCACTACGTCAACCAGCACCTCGACTAGTCCCTCAACCAGCACTTCTACCACTACATCAACTTCAACGTCAACCACCACATCAACCACCACAACAACGTCTACGACAACCACTACGTCAACCAGCACTTCTACCACTACGTCAACCTCGACTTCAACCACCACATCAACCACCACGCCTACTCCTACGACGACCACTACGTCAACCAGCACATCGACTAGCACCTCAACCACCACTTCTACCACTACATCAACTTCAACGTCAACCATTACATCAACCACCACAACAACGTCTACGACAACCACTACGTCAACCAGCGTTTCTACCACTACGTCAACCTCTACTTCAACCACCACATCAACCACCACACCTACTCCTACGACGACCACTACGTCAACCAGCACCTCGACTAGTCCCTCAACCAGCACTTCTACCATTACGTCAACCTCGACTTCAAGCACCACATCAACCACCACACCTACTCCTACGACGACCACTACGTCAACCAGCACCTCGACTAGTACCTCAACCAGCACTTGTACCACTACATCAACCTCAACGTCAACCACCACATCAACCACCGCAACAACGTCTACAACAACCACTACGTCAACCAGCACCTCGACTAGCACCTCAACCAGCAGTTCTACCACAACCTATACAAGTACTTCGACCAGCACATCGACCAGCACTACAACCTCAATCTCAATGACAACAAGCAATAGTATATTTTATCAGTGTTATATATGGCCTGCTTGCTTACTACCAATAAAAATTTTGAAAATCCCACTACAGAATATTTCATGATATTTAGGATATATGTTTACAAATGTTCGCGTAACAGCTCCTGAAGTCTAATGTTTGATTAAAGCTTTTTTCCACTGTGCATGGACTAGCTAGGTTCTGTTTGGTTGAGCTCCAGACAAGATATTAAGAAGCCATCATATGCTTTCACGAAGACGACATTTTTTAAAGCTATATGTTCTTTAATTTTGATTCTTGAAAAAATTAGCTTATAACTCAATCTGCAAGCACATTTGATATGTCACTTTCTTTAGTGCATGGCGAGCTTTGATAGAATTTAGAGTATACTTGGCTGACTATCACTTAACTATACCATGTATAGGTACAGATCTTTTTAACAGATTTTAAAATGCTCTTTTAAGATGCTTCATTTCTCCCCTTTAATTTTCTGATCAATCAATGTTGTATAAAGCCTTGATCAGAACCAGGAATAAAAGTAGGTGGAGGCCGTCGGTGGCGAGTGGGATATCGACGTTGAGGTTCCGGCGCAGGTTGAGGTTCTTGCTCGTCTGGCAGGGGAGCAGGAGCTTCTTGCGGAGCATTATCCGAAGGAAACCAAATAAAATTGTCAAAGTTCGTATGCGGCTTCTTAATGTCTTTCCTGAACGCTTTTCCACTCTTTACAGCAACCCGTTTACGCATTTGATCAATTTGTCGCTTCAGTAGTACACCCTCCACTCTTACCTTGTACTTGACGGTGCCTAAGGCGTACTCTACTGTCCCTTCGACCCATTTTGGCAAATCAGGACGGTGAGAACGAATCCATACGAGAGTTCCATTTTGGCACTTATGCGACTTGCCATATGAAGTGGCTTGGTAGCAAGCCAACGAAGCGTCATTTGGACGTCTATCGTCCGGCTTGGCCACACTCACTATGGGAGTAATCCATTGACTGGCGCGAACTTCCTGGCTTTGACCACTTTTTCCTATTCTGGCCAAACCTTGCTGTTCCACACATGATTCCCACTGCATAGACTCGGAATCATAAGGATCAATAATCCAGCCTAACATTCTTTCACCAATGGTCAATGTTAGACTCAACAGCAGAAGACGTCTCGTCGCCAGTGCAAAGTAGTTCGGTCCAGGACGGGTAATTTTCTTCTGTGTATCCAAGTCGGAAATGGATTCGTCCGCCGTTTGTTTGGGTAGATGGAAATGGTAACGCTCTGCGATAACGATGGGCTTTGGCTGCAGATGGTCCTGAAGGATCGCCACTAACTGTTCGAAAGTTTTAGTGTTAGGTTTATCTGGACTGCAGATATCTTTCAACAATTCGTAGGTCTTTGAGCCCACCACGCTCAGGAGTATGGCAACCTGAGTTCTTTCTTCCGCTATGCCGTTAGCGATAAAATACTCCTGTATTTGCTCTATATAGGATTCCCAACTCATGGTATTAGAGTCAAAACAGTCAATTCTTCCAAAACTTCTTTCTGCCATTGAAGAAAGTAAAACTGCTACTCGTCGCCACTAGAGTATACTTGGCTGACTATCACTTAACTATACCATGTATAGGTACAGATCTTTTTAACAGATTTTAAAATGCTCTTTTAAGATGCTTCAGAATTGTCATACGAATGCACTCCCATCGAGACATTGCAGTAGTATTTGTAGACGAAACTTGAATCAATAGCGCTTACGTATTTAGTGTTTTTTATAGATTGTACTAGAAATTGCAATTACGGGTTTTGTACCGATTTCGAAAGCCAAGAATACTGCCGATGCCGTAGTGGCTACACAGGCCTTGATTGTGAACGGGGTATACTTATCGTAGCTAAATATTGCTTTATTAATTAAAATTATTCCAATAATGATATTTTATTTTTCACATTGTTCTTCCACCAGCTATTTCTTATCCTACGAGATTATTAAAAAGTAACTGTTTAGTGATCTGAGTATAGTTTAGCTTGAATTTAGGCTGAACAAAGTTCACTCAAGCTTATTTTTATTGTTTATGTTTATCTTCATTTTAATAAAATGCTGGAGTGCTGGAGTTCCTCACTGTTTCAGAAGTTGATGACTGCGAGAAATCTCTGTGTCACTATACATCAACTTGTGTTGATGAATTTCAAGGATACCATTGCAACTGTGCCCCAGGTTACACTGGCATACACTGTGATATAAGTACGTACAGATACTGTTACAAGTTGTAGTTGCTTATGCTGTTTTATAGTGATAATTCACTTAAATTCACTTGATTCACTTAAAAACGTAATTGTCTTTAGTAGATTCACTTAAAACTAATTTTGTCTTAATTCAATAATTTAGCATTTAATCCTTTAACTAAAATTAAGAAATTCCTGAAATTTGGATTACTAAATTGTAACTCTCGAAGTTTGAATGTCAGGACAGCACACGCTTTAATTTCACGCTATATAATACGCGCGAATGTTGTGACCATCAATTTCATTTATTTCGACGAAGATGCATACAGGAATATCAGACAATATCAACATGTTAAGTTTTCGAATTTGCTAAGAGTTTGTGTCAAATGTGTAGTGAGAAGGAAAAGATACATTCATTTTTCTAATGATCAGTAATTTGCAGAAATATGGCTAATTGACAATTTCTAATTTTTTTACACATTTCTCAGACCTCATCGGACAGGCTGGTCAATACTTTTGAAAGCACTAAAGAAGGGGAATACGTAGTTTGACGCCTCCGTTTGTGGTTTTTATTTTCTGCAATATTTCAAGTCTCATACTTGGTGGTTGTCAGCAATAGGAAGAGTCTGCACAAACAAGAGGTCTTGTCATATTTCGATTTGTCCACGCATGGGCTGTGGTCTACGAATAATGATTGTTAAATCACCAGAAATTTGGTGATTGTCAAAAATTGCGACCTTGGCTTAAAAAGTAGTCTTAAATTAGGTTAAATATGTTTGTAGACATTGATGAGTGTGCTAGCAATCCGTGTAAGGATTCAATCTGCAAAGACTTCGTCAATGGGTACACTTGCGTAGAAAGCGAAGAAGTTTCAAAGCAAATGGACTTGCTGTTGTTTTTGATGGACGCTTCCAGAGAGACCTTGGGAGTAAGGATTTGTGACAAAGAAGTTGTGAAGTTTTAATAATTTTTCTGTTACGCCTTTTGATAAGATTGCAGCAAACCGCAACAAAGATTGTTATCCTTTTTAATAGCTTTTGAGAGAAGTAGTATAAATTTTTGATAAGGAAAAAAGGCTTACTTGAATACCTGCCAGTCTAAATTTTAATAGCAAATCCGAAACATTTTTGCATTAGTTACACCATTCAGTCAGTCATTTCGTAACTTATCCGGTTTGAGCTATGGTTGATCCAATTGATGGTTATGCATTTCAGTCTGAAGGTTACACCGAAGCGGAAATTCTGAAGATGGCCATGATTGAAGCGCAATCAATGCTGCTGGCTTCAGTTCCCAAAGAAAGGCTTTCACAAGTGTCAACCAGTCGTGACGAATTTTTACAATACTGCCGCTTAGAAGGAGAAATCCACGATTGCAAGGAGTACGTAGCACTTGCCTACGGAAACACTTATTTTGATGGAAACATGAACTTGACGAGTTCGAGTAAGAGTACTAGACAAGGCTTTTAATTAATCATTCATTCTGATTAGATATGAGATGTTTCAGGTTATTCAATCAAGAATATTATGATCCAGTCAATGGAAACTGTTTCACGTTCAACAACATTAGCGATTACAGACCACTTCATCGAACATATCGTCCTGGAGAACTGGAAGGTAATTGTTTGTAAATAATGTGTTTAGTATAATCAGTTATTGAATAAGCATGTATTATTTGTCTGTAGGAATACCTGAACTGAGATCAATTGAAACTTCATGAAATTACAATTATGCTGGTTTATTCAAATCTTTCATGTTTTGGGTTTATCAGGTTGGTGTTAAGCTTCGCTTATAGCCAACAAAATGCTGCAAAGTTAGTATTATTTTAGGTCTCATTGTTGTGACCAAATCGAATCAAGCTGAATACACCAGTAACGTCGACAGCGCCGGTGTGAAATATTTTATCGATGAACCTGGAGTTCACGTTTTCATGGAACATGGGTTTGGAATCCCAACTGGATATGAATCAGCATTCATATTATCTCACGTAAGAAGTTACAGAAAAATGATCGAAGTAATTGAACAGCCAGCTCTTGCGTACTTTCTAGCTTAATCATTGTAGAATGCTAACATAGTCCTATTCGAAAAGTTTCAGGCAATCGAAGATGGAATTGTGATATGTAGTACTGCGAACTAGCAGTTTATGTACTGCAGAGAACGGAGGTCAGACTGCAAAGAATTGCCCACATTTTAAAAAGTATAGGTTATTTATATGTATAATAATAGCTCGAAGTTGAAGCAATTGTTAGATTGGTTGGTAGTAAAGCGAAATTGTAATCTAAATCAGAAACTTCTAACGTTTAGCATCCGCTACGACAATTAGAATTTTAGCTGGCTATTATTTTTTAAACAGCAGTGGGTACTATTTAATATTGCATCCTTTGAGGCCTACTTGTTGTATTTGTGTTTAGGCTAAAAATCTCTTGTTCAAAACAATATTGGGTCCCTCATATAAATAATATTTAATATTTGCATATTATTGTTTAGACAGACCACGGCTACCAGTCTGAGCCGTACGGTTATTGTGCTAACTACGGAAAAGACATTAGGAATTACGTATACCAGGATGTTTACTTCATTCATGTACGTTTCTTGAAAAAACTAAATTTTTCTAAAATTTGTAGACTGATCTACATCCCATCCCAGCTATTTTCCCCAGAAACACTCAGAATGGGAGGTCGGCTACGTTTGATTATGTTGGATTTTTCGGATTACCCTTTTTGAGGATTTGGAAAGACCGTGTTTGGCAGACAATCGCATAGTTGACCAGAAACAAATCGCGGTTACAGATAGCTTTGCTCAAACCCTGATCACTAAGCTTCGCCTCAGTTTCTTTTCCTCTGATTTTCGCAGTTCTCTACAGGGCTAACATATTTTATCTGGATGCTGTGTATGTAAATGCGTATATAGCAACAAACTGCCAATCGAACTAAATATAAATAAAACTGAAAACCACCATTCGGCCAGCCCCAAACACCGGTACCAAGTCAAAGAAGGTGGTTCATGAGATCACAACGCCCGGAAGCTAGTTTAAGGCGCGGGAAAAACTTGGTGAGAAATTGTGGGATGGGGCTCTTGGTAGAAAACCGGAAACTATGCTAATTGTTTACATTTATTTAAGTAAACTTCCTTCTCCTGCTGTATTCTTGTTTATCTACCTAGAATTGAATTGAATTTCTAGCTTTCTCATAACTTAGCATTTATATATTGATTTGCAGGGATGCGAGAAAAGTCAACTTCAAGATTATTATAGCACGATTTGCGGCTGTGCTCATCCAAAATATTCAACGGCTGATGCACAAAATCATTGCAGTTCAAATAAGCAACGTAAGAGTTAAAGGTCGTTTCAAACGATTAAATGTAGTTGAATTAAATTTCAATCAGAAGTGAGTCTGTTTTGAATTTGATTTTCAAAGTTCAGTTTTCAAAACAGTCGGGCAGGGATTTGGAGGCTAGCGATGTTTTATGCAAAATTCCAAACTGTTTGCTTAAGGTGCTAGTTTCCTTTCGGCTATTTTTCACCCATACGACTCTTTTATGTAAATGACTAAAACTTACAAAAGAACCTATTTCCGTACTCTTTAACATTCTGGAACCAGTCTCGTATTTTTAGGCCAAAAGATAAGAAAGTTTTAGTTTTTGGCCTTAGGCACCCAGTAGGTAGGCAGGACACGGGATTGGTTGTTATAGCTGGAAAAAGGTACACGAATATGAACATTTTTGCTTTTACAACTTTTGAGCTTTCTCCAGATTAAGTCAGTACAAGCAAAAACTGTTTTGAGGGTCAAAAGATGGCCATTTTTGAGGAAATCAGTTTTTTCAAAATTACTACCACATGTTAAGGACAGATTTGGCTTATTTATACTCAATCGATACAGTGTCTAAATGCACATTTTATGAATGCCTATTAGCCGAACTTTATTGCTTTAATAAGCTAGAGAATTGGCCGAAAAACCATTTTGGCGAATCTGCGATTATTTCGTTTCGAACATTGATTTCTCAAAAACTAATAGACGGATTCCGGAGATTTTTGGCAAAATCGAAATTCGTACTTCTGCGGAGGGACGTGTTTCTTGGTTTGAGCAAAAACAACTCCAGTTGCGAGAAAATTGAATACAAAGTTGCCAACTTTCGTGTCGCCACACATTTGCCGGATTCTCAGGAGTATTGAGGCTTGTTGAGCCAAACCCAAAAAACGTCTCTCGGCCCATATGTCCTCTGTATGATAGCACAAGAATAGATTTTGGCCGATTCTTCGGTTTTGAGAAATCTACGTTCAAAAATGTTTGGTCTATACTCATCCTGTTAGATGTCAGCACGTCTGAAAACTTCTGCTATTTTTGCTAATTTTGCCAGTTTCGTAAGCGCTTGTGAATCTGCAGATAGTAAGGTTTACAACGATATATAAAGCACTTTCACAACTCCCAAAATTGCGAAAGTTATACCGTTTCAAAAACTCACCACAAAAACACTGCACAAAAGGATACCAGCACCTTAAGCCTTTTAAAATGAGGTTGCAGTGCCAAAATTGTCACAGGTATATATTGTTTAGTGTCTTGTATAAATGAGGCTGCCATGAATATGACCGATGACGACATTTCCGGTTGTCCTAAAAAGTGTGGGTAAGTAGCATAAACCTGGTGTGCTTATCACAGCTTTCGGCTGGTACACATTAAAACTGTCACTGTCCGAGTCAGAGCATATCTGAGTGAGAAGAAAACTATGTGAAAGCTTTATGACTGAAAAAGCTAGAAACTTGTTTCGTATAAAACGCATCAGAATCTTTATTAGCCATGAAGAATCTCATGTGATGGATTGTGTGTTGTGTCTGAGATATTCAGTAACCGAAAGTCAGTGATCAAGACAAACAAAGCGAGCAGTAATCAGACCAAACAGTAGTTTTTCAGCAGCAAATCAATTTTTTACAAGAAGTGTTTAACGTTGGATTGCTTATTTCTATTTTAGGTCTAAATTTTTTGAGTATGTGCAAACGATGGACTATTGGCCGGCCAATACCTTTCACGTAAGTGGCGATATTACAAATTTTCAATCTAGATAGCATTGCTCCATATCGAACTTTTCCCATTAAAGCTGATAATTATTGAAGTTGTGAATAAACAACGTGCATAAGTAATAAATTCAAATCAATCATTACCTAAGATAGTTAGATGTATTAAGTTTAAGTGTAAGTGAAAGTAAACTGAAATGTAAGTTAATTGATGCTGTTTTCAATTACAGGTTCCGTTTTGCCCTCATAATGATAAAGAGTGCTATGACAGTTATAGGCAAGTTCGCGTCTGGAATTGCTTTGAGTGTGCTGTCCAGTAGTATTGTTTTTAGCTAACTAATTGGAAAGGTTCATAGTCTAAACCTACAGCGTTAAAGTCGAAAGTCCAAGTCTATGAACAAATTTGCAAGTGTTACGCTCTGTAAGATTAAATTATCGTCACCAGCTTTTACCACTGAAGCTTTTCTACTAAATATTTCGTGTCAATGTTTTTTAACAATGAATCTGAGAATGTATTAGAGCTTTAAAGCTAATATAGTAGAGTTGAGCTTGTTTATAAAAATAGAATTGTATTATCATTGTAAAGTATTATTGTATGCTTCTTTAGAAGAACTCATGCCATGATAAAAATGTATTATGCGTCCACACTTTATATTTCCTACGTTGAAGTTCCAAATATGCAGGTATGGTATCAACAGTTTTGTCGGCTATATAAACACAGCACCTCCGCAGGGACATGCAAGCCTACCGTACCTGTACCAAATATGAATCTAAAGTCGACGTAAATGCTTGTTTTAGGCCTTGTCTTTCCGATTGTTTTTGTTTGCATGCAATTAGATATGAAAACAGTTGTAGTTCGATCGGCTAATACAATCCACTAGTTCATGCAGAAACTCGTTCTGCTAAAGGTTTTGAAAATTCTGCTGCATAATTTTCCTACTAAAGCTATCTCGATGATTAGATTGCTGTGTCACCAGATTTATGACCGACGTGACGCTGTTTTCAACCGAGTACATTTCCACAAAGTTTCTTTTAAATGGCATAAGTAAAAACTTCCAGCTGCTTACTCTATCGAAGTGATAGTAAAGTGAATGTTTGTTCGTCTTCAGATGGTGGACTTGTTCAGCAAAATAGGAAGTCTTCTTGGAATAACGTTTGGAATGTCAGTGATCAGCATACTTGAATTGATTATTCTAATTTCATTGTCAATATACAGCTGTCAACTGTTCTTCAAAACAAGAAATCGTTTGAAGGCAAACTAAATTCATTACCTTCTTTCTTTGATATAAACTGTACCTGCTGATAAAAATGGCATAACCTAGTATACAAGGAAAACTCTGCCACTTTTGGGGATTTGACAATTTAAAAGCTTCCGAATAGAAGAAGTAATATTTTTTAGATTTTGGGACACTAATGCGTGAGAATTATAAATGGGGCTCGTCCCAAATAATTTTGAGGATGCATGTGTCTTGGAATAAATATTTCGAGTAAGTTTAAAAGTTTGAGCTAAATTAACGCCTGTAGTTAATAGTTCAAAAGTCTGCAAGATAAATGTTAGACAGACAAAACGCAAGCAAAATAGATTGAGTTCCACGAAAAAATAAGAAGCATATACTCAACAAACCTGTGGTGTAGTCAAAAATAATTAGAATCTTTAGTCTGATGTCAAAACCTATGTTGCCTGTACTTCTCGGTGATAATTCCTTGGTTGTTCTGGTCTGGCAATTGAGCGGCTTACCGATCTCTCGTTGTTAAACTATACCCTGTTGTTAGGAAAGGCATATTATGCATTATTTCACAAAGCTAGCTGTATATTTATGTATCAATGTGATGCAAACACAAACAATCGTTCTTTTACGAATACTGACGCAATACAGAAGGCGAGACAAATTTTTGCAGCACTTTCATTCAGCCATAATGCTTTATTATGTCGTATAGTTAGTAGCATTACGGTGAGTATGTGTGTTATTTACAAGCCCGTTGTGAGAGTAGAAATTAGTTTTTGCCACGCGCTTTCTAGGTATTTTCACGATATACTTGAAAATGTTCCTAAATTTTCGCTAATAATCTCAATTTTGCTAATGATTTGCATTTAATATTTGTATTGTTTCTATACATTTTTGATATGTTATCACTGATTTATTTATTGAATATACTGGCGAGTAATTTATTGCCTCAACTTAATTAATTTAATAAAGTTCAGAAATATTATTAGTCTGCCATCATCGTTGTTTCTTATTTTACCTTGTTTTACTAGCAACCAGTACAAAGGTCAATGTGCAAGCAAAAAGTTCTATTTATTGTTGTTTTAGTAATGTCTTACATTTAATTTACCGACTATTTGTAGTCTCATTTAATTATATTTTTATAGTTGAATGAGGTTTCAGTTGCAGAAATCTTCGTCACAGAAGCAAATCTGTGTTTGCGAATTTGCATTAACAGCATCGAAAATTGGTTTCATCCATGGTTGTTCATGTTGACGATGACACCTACAAAATACAACTAAAAAATAGATGCAAAGTAAATACAAAACAAAATTATTGTTTTTGTGATAAAAATTTGGATTCAAAATGCATATTCTGCATTTTAACATTCAGATATCTGATTCAATTAAATCTAACTCATTCCGCTGCAAGATCCATTGTGTAATGAAATTAAAATAAAGTTACCGGCTTTTGTTCCTATATTTAAAATAAAGGACCGCACCTAGTTTTTAAAAATTTACACATTTATTCAAGAAAACAAAAACATTGTATACATATAGTTAAACCAAAATCTATAGCCGGTTGACCTCCCCATCTAGTAGATTTCATGAAATCCCGTAGACAAACACTGTTTCGACCAGCTGGGTGGTTGTCTATTCAATATTAGTATGTAAAGTAAGCGAAGTTACCTTACTCATTGACCTAAACTAGTGGTGAGTAACAAGAAATAGACTAAACAGTTTCTGCCCTAATCATGGCCCCCTCAAGATTAACTCGACATGGCATGTAGAGCGAGTCTGGACTAACGAAATATAGTCTCAGAAGAAACTCATAAATTTGCGATAGTTTGCGCTTGGTAACAGTCTTCGACTGCATATTAAGGAGTCCTAAATCTGCAAAAATAATAAATAAAAATCCGAAATTAAAACTATTGCAATGCTTTCCTTTCCGACTTTGTTTATTTATTGCTCTAAACATCGAATCTAGACGTCATATCAGCGATGAAGGGAAAACAACAAATATTTTCTCATGCATCCTATATCTTGGAGTCCCATGTAACGGCCAAATGAGGGCCGAAGAAAGGCAATGGAAAACGAAAGTACCTTAATGCGTTATACAAGTTTTTGACGTTTCCACATTCTTTGTAGGGGCGACCTCCCATCTCCAAACCATGATTTATAATTTTCACACAAACGTTGTTATTGTAGTCACATCGCCTTTGACCTTCGTTTGTATAACACGTTAATGCGGAAGCGGCGACCCAGAGTGCTACAACTGTCACCAAGACAGTCAAGAACTTCATTTCAATAATCAGAAGATTTCTCTAAAACAATCTAAAGCAAGCTACGGAAATGACCACGTTATACTACATAAACGACGCAACTTTCAGCAGTGAATGCTAAAGCTGTAAGCTAAAAATACAAATCGAAACGAGACTCCCGAATAATTTGAGGTTTTGTAAAATCAATAAATCAGTAAGGCAATATTTGAAACATACCCGCATCACACTGTAGTTCGATTGACTAAATGTCATACACTACATAATACTCCAGTGGGATGTCTAGCTCTATCGTATGCTCATCCTTCTGCTTCAAAGTTCAGCTTACATATAATTTTTATGTACAAATTTCTTGTAAATAGTGACTATCCGACAATGTGTGATAACGAAACATGTCCAAACAATTTTACATATATTCAAATTCGGAACAAAACGCAAAAATGGCATAGCTAGTTGGTTGAAGAAATCTCAGGATCCACTTTTACACATACTGAACATGTGTATAAACGCCTTCAGTATTTGAAAACTGCAATATTCTCCAACTATGTTGATGACATTAGGCAATCTGCCGTTCCACCATAGTTGCCTAAAAACAATACTGACTTACTCTGAAGAAGGTAGCTTCTTTGCCTCTAAACTAAGAAAGCTTCTAGATTCTGCATATTAAATGCTGGGTGTTATCTGTAGAACCACATTGCCAAAGCAAATAAAATTTCTTAAAATAGCATACTGTTTCAAGTGCATTTCTCTGAAGGTTTACTTGATAAGGCAAAATTTCTAAATTTTTCCAGTAATGCTCTATTTCTGACTTGACTCTGGTTATTTCCAATAGCTACGCAATGTCAGATAGAAAAATGCAAATAAAAGTTCAGAATACATTTAATAACAGTAAAATAATTTTTCAATGTTGCACATTGATTAGCAAACACAACTGTTGTGTACAGAATGGCTGGCTTGCTATAGCCGACAATACGGAGAAACATTAATTCAATGTTTAGTTTAGGTATATTTCATAGATTGTTAGAACAAAACAGCCAATAAAATGATTGAATATTGTTATGTACGTTGTTCAGTACCAAGTTTAGACCAAATTTTCAATTTTCTTTGCTTTCTTCATTTGCAAAGCAAATTTTCGTTTTTTCTACATTGTTAGGCTGTCTGTAAAGATCGACTTGTGTGTCGTGTAATTAGTTAACAAGTCCTCAGAACTATTTTATCCCCACGTATAATGATTTGGTTTTATTAAAAATTTTTGAACGAACAGACAGGTCTTTCTGTGATTTTGCATTTATTGCTGATAGCAGAAATAAGCTTGTAACTGCATATAGGATGGTAGAAGTAAACTTGCTTTGGGAGTTTAAATTCTTAAACATATTCTTGCCGCTGCAGAAAAAACTCCAAGCCATAAAATCGAAGCTATTTCGAGGATTTGAAAATTTTCCAAAATTAGAAAACGCAAATTTGCAAAAAGTGCTTAATTTTGTCGCAGTTTGCAAAACGTTTTACAACTTATCAGATAATATATTAATTCTATTTAATTATTAATTAATTATTAATTTTTAAATATCATTTGTTTTAGTAGCATTTACTATACATTGTTCCGACTTTTTTATTGTTATTGATAATTTATTTATTTGTTAATATTTTACGTACTTAACTATGCTTTGATGTTGTTTTAAAATGGAAACCAAAAGTGAAATTAACCCTAATCAAAGTTACGTACATAATTACTTTAATAAAAGATTAGGCAAAAACTAAATAATTATGCGTTCGCTTAAAAACTAGATATTTTGTTTGTACCATTTACCACAAAATTTGACACTATATTTATTCTATCAAACAGTAGAATTTCATCGTTTGTTTTCATTTTAGATTACGTTAAAACAACACCGAAATATAGTTCATAAACAAGTACATAAAATAATTAATATTAATTAACAGATAAATAAATTAATAAAATAAACAAATAAAAGAATATAAAATAAAACAAAATAAATAAACAAAACAGCTATAAACACAAATATTTCCCACTATTAGTTCATAGTTTAAAAATTCAAGCATGTTTCCAACCCTACTCTGGACACAATTTACTCATTTTTCCGAAGAGAATGCGATAATTGTAACAAGTAGGCCCCAGAAGGGTGTAATCCTTTGTAGACCTTTTTTATTCAACTGCGAAATGGTTTACTTTGGAAGATTCTTAAAGCATTGGATGCTTCAGGTTTAGTTTACAATTACACTTCCCTCATCGGGGAATGCAGGTCTATACTTTCCATGTCAGGATGGACTTGTGGTGTCCAGCGCAAGCTAGTACCTAATCTAATAACTTAATGCACCGATGTGTAGTTCCCAAGCTACACTGGTGCTCAAAAATCTACAACCGTTTAGATTGCTGACAGCCTAAGACTGCGCGATGGATCTCAGTTCTGCTGCTTAAATTAGGTTCTATAAATAATTTGCATAATCCAAATGCAAAAAAATCTGACCTAAGCGAGCCTACGTTGAAGAGTTGAATTTAGTCTATCCCTAGCAAGCATCAACATCAAATTACTTCGTATTTGCTGTAGGTTTTGAGTGATAGCGTTTTAAAAATGGGCTGATTTTGCTTGCCTTATCTAATTGTTAAACCGGACATGAGTTTGATCCCATACGCTTAGCTTTGACGCAAGCAATATAACTTTTTTGAACCATTTTTAAAAAGCTATCATTCAAAAATTACAGCAGATATGAAGTAATTTGAGGTTGACGCTTGTTATGTACTGTTGTTTTTTATTTTTGATTGAATCGAATGAAAACGCTTTTGATGAGATTTTTGATTTTTGATGCATCAAATCGAATCGAATCAGCAGTGCAGAAAATTGAACTGCATCAAATCACTGTGAGTGTGAGAGAAACTAGTTCTAGGCGGTTGTGTTTACAACTTCTCTCTCTGCAATTCCGACATCAGACAGCTACGAACTGTGTTTTAATTATCGATTTTTCTTAGTATACTAACCGTATTATTATGCCACCTAAGAAATCAACGTCCAAACCGTGTTTTTGTGGTTCCCCGGATCATCGGGCTATGATCCAGTGCTGTCATTGTCAGAAATTTATTCACTACGAATGTACCGAATTGATCTAAGCCTGGCTATTAATGACGTAAACTCTAATTTTGCTTGTAAGGAATGCTTCCCAATCTTGACGGACAAGCAAAAGGCTGCCTTTGCTGCAGCTGGATCACAGAACCGATTGTTCCACGGGAATGCCCAGACTCCGACGGGACCTCCTAATTTGACCAGACCCAATTTATCACCACTATTTAATCCTGACCAATTTAAGGAACTGATCGCAACCGTAACCCAAGCTGCCGTAGAAGCAGCTGTGAACGCATCTACTGAGTTATGCGTCTTTCAAATAATTCGTTTATCTCAGTTAACTAGATTCTTGGAATTCAAAAGGAATTGCGTTCATTTTTTAACGATTTTCACAGAATGTTGCTCGGCCGCTAGCTGAGATTCACATCACTTAACTGAGAATGTCAGTTAGCCCCTGGCATACTTTCTGAGAATGTTGGCCGGCGGCCGAATTACGTTCTAAGAATGTAATTGGGCGGCCGGCCAACATTCTCAGACCAAATTTGTCCAAACTTGGTTCAACATGGATTCTAACTAGATTCAACATAGATTCTCATTAGCTAGCTTGCTATAGAATGAGCGGTAAATTTAAAAAGGGAGCAATTGGGAACATGGGAAATGAATGTTTATTCAACTAATAAGTAATTTAAAACATGTAACATTCTATAAAGTATGAGGTGAATGCAATTCTGAATTCCGAAATCTTTAAAAACTTTCTTGCAAAACCACACTGTTTCACCTCATATTCCCTTTAGATCTTGCCAACGTATATATAGCTACTGTAGACCTGCAGCATCAATCGGATGGGTTTCATGGGGACCTGACATAATGAAAATTTTTATGCCGTTTAAAAAACTGTGCTCTATATTCCATCAATTTATTAATTGTACGGTCCCTGTTTGCTTCTGTGAACATTCAAGCTTTGATTTCCTTGATTACGGCAAAAAGTAACGTAGATTCTTTGCAAAAGCAACATAGATTCCAACTACACTCACAGCACAAGGCGGCATTTTCCTTTGATGTCCAGACTTTAAACGACTATACAGAACGAAGTATACGTTTTCAGAAGTTGGTGCAAGGATAAAAAATGTTCAGCATGTTCTAATCTACACAAAAAAATTTAACAAATTGAAAAACTTCGAATTTTAAATTTTAAAGTTTTTGAAGTCAGGACACTGCTCACACCCTGCCCTCAAAATTTCATGTAAATTGGACCAGCCGTTAATTTTTCCGGCCGAGGGGGGGGCTGTGGAAAAGATCCAAACCAATTTTTGGGTTGTTCAATCTCACTTACTACCGAATCTACCGAATTGATGTTATGCACTACAAAAATATTTGGGTCTTCTAACTTTGGCAAAACCTCCATCAATTTGCTCATATTCTCATCAGATCTTGCTAACGTATATATAGCTACTGTTGTAGACCTGCAGCATCAATCGGATGGGTTTCATAGGGACCTGACATTAATGAAAATTTTTATGCCGTTTAAAAAACTGTGCTCTATATTCCATCAATTTATTAATTGTACGGTCCCTGTTTGCTTCAGTGAACATTCAAGTTTGATTTCCTTTTAAAACTAGGATTACGGCAAAAAGTAACGTAGATTCTTTGCAAAAGCTACATAGATTCCCACGGCATCGACATAGATTCCAACTACATTCACACTCCATGCTCTGTAGTAGAATGTGAGCTGCAAAGCTCTAACCTAGTTTTGGGTTGATTAATCTGATTTAATACTTTAATTACAGAAACGGAAAATCTCAAACACTGCCTCCCTACTGTACTGTACTGTACTTATTACTTGCTCGTGTTGCTTCATTTTATTTTTGAGGACAGTGTACCTAGCCTAGCCAAATCACTAAGCTATTCGGCTTAAAAACTAGCAAACGACTCTTTTTATTTTCCAGCAAGACAAGACATAAAGACATATTTAAGACATAAAAATTGATAGAAGTTTAGATAGATAGAAGGCAGTAAACATGCTAGAAAGGACATAATCTCAGTAATCAGTTGTGAAAATGGTGTTAAGGGAGAAGTTTTCTTGGATATTAATGTGTCCAATTAGGGACAAAAATTTGTAGGGTTACCAATTTTCGCAAATAGGCCACTTTTTACTAGTAAAAACTGCCCGCTTAGCAAGAATTGAATGAGACACTAAAATACTAAGTCTAGGCCCTGACGGCATACCTCAGTGGCTTCTGGTAAACTTTGCTGAACAGTTAGCCTTTCCTCTATCATTTATATTTCAATATTGTTTCGAAACGTCAACTTTGCCTGATGAATGGAAATTAGCAAAGTTAATACCTGTTTATAAAAAAGGAGACAAGCACAACTCTAAAAATTATCGACCTATTAGTCTTTTGTGTTCTTGCGCTAAGGTAATGGAATCAGTTATAGATGAAGCTTTGATTGGCTATCTTGAAGAAAATGAACTCATTTCTAAAAACCAACACGGTTTTCGTGCCAGGCGATTGACTGTAAGCCAACTTTTACAAACTTTAAATGATTGGACCAGAATGATTGATTTGAAAAAAGCAATTGATGTTCTATACTTAGATATTGCAAAGGCATTTAACTCAGTTGCACATAAAATTTTATTAAGCAAACTTAGAAGTTATGGTATTGTTGGCAAAATGTATTTATGGTTTGAAAATTATTTACAGAATCGCAAACAATTTGTTCAAATTAACAACGCGAAGTCAAAGATTCTAAATATAACTTCAGGGGTACCACAATGTAGCATTCTTGGACCCCATCTATTTCTGATATTTATGAATGATTTGGAAGATAATTTACAGTATATAACAGCAAAACTTTTTGCTGACGATACGAAATTTTATATCACTCATCTATCTCCTTATAGTCACAACTGCATGCAGTCTGACATTGACAGTGTTGCTACTTGGAACTCAAAAGTTGCTTTTGATAAATGTAATGTAATGCATTTAGGTTGGAACAATGATGAGTTCACTTACTGGTTTGGTACTAATGTTATAAATAAGGTAACGGAAACAAAAGACTTAGGAGTTCTTGTTTCGAATGATCTAAAATTTGCTAAACATATAGCACATATTGCTAAAACAGGCTTCAATATGGTAAATTTGATTTTTAGAAATTTTCAATCAAGGTCCATTCCTTTCTTAGTTAAGTTATACCTCACTTTTGTCAGGTCTAAGTTAGAATATGCTAGTGAAATTTGGAGTCCGCATTTGCAAAAGGACATAAGTTTATTAGAACGAGTTCAAAAATTATTCACCAGGAGGTTACCTGGTATGTTCGGGTTAAATTACGAGCAGCGGTAAGTCTGCTGCAGTTACCTACGCTGGAGACTAGAAGAATTCATAAAGGTCTGATTTTAACCTACAAAATATTTAATGATTTGATTGACTTGATCTTGAACGACTTTTTTGATTTTAATAATGCACCGGTAACCAGGGATCACCCTCTCAAAATCACTCCTGAGTTCTCTCGTTTAGATATACGAAAATATTATTTTAGCAGCAGAGTTGCTAAATTTTGGAATAGTCTACCTGCCGAAGTTATTCTCAGTCCAACTGTGGCTAGTTTCAAAAGTCGACTTTCGAGTTTTCGATTTAACGTAGAAATAGGTGGTCGAGTAGTTGCAGTCGACAACCGGCCTAACTCGACCATCGTCAGTCGCTAAACTACTTGTTCTTAATTGCAGTTTTTTTCGTAATACAATTGTGTGGTACTGTATTTTTGAATTTAAATTGACGTATATATGTGGTTGGTATTACTTGTTTCTACCCTCCCGTGTTCTGTTGGCTGGCAATAAACATACTAATACTAATACTAATACTACAGCTCTTTTCATGGCAAAATCGAACTGCATCAAATCAAAAAATGTTAGATTGAATCGTTATTTTTGATTTTTGATTCATTTTGATTTACATTTTGATTCAGGGGACAGCAGATTAAGAGCAGAAGCAAGGGAAAATGTGTGCGTGTGTATGTGTGAATGTTTAGTGCCTGCATATTTTCTGTGTGTTTCTGTCCACGGCTATGAAAATGCCAAAATTCTGCCTTCTTCTATTACATTCTATTTTTTCCCTTTCCCGATTTCTCTCATTTTTACATATTTTACAGACCAAACGGATTATTTAAACAAGTGTCTTAATTAATGACTGATCTGTGCGAGTAGTTGAGTAATTTTACCTCAGAGTTTCTATTATCTACAAGTTTCTATTATATTTTTCGGTCAGTGAGGAAACTACATAGGTGAAGGTAGTCGGCATCGCTTGATATTGTTAGGAACGCCTAAAGAAGAAACAAAGCTGGTTTTTATTTGAATTTTCATTTACGCTTTTAAAATTTATCATATTGTCTTTGAAGATTTAAAATTTTGCGTGATATTTGGAAGGCTTAAAATTTTAAATTTTCAAAATCTATACACGAAATGTTCAATCCTTAGCCAAATTTCTAGCTCAAATAAATATACAGTTGTTTCCAGGATTTTCTGTCAATTGCGAGCGATGTCGGCGAACTTTGTCCAGCGGTCCAAAACTTCTATGTGCAACTTTTTCATTTCCTAAGTTTAACACTTGCAGAAATGTTCTACTACTTCAATTCTACTTCGAGCTGAAAGAAATTACTCGAAGTTCCAAAAGGATCAGACTTTAATTTTAAATAAACTAGTTGGATTGGGGTATGAAATACATTTATAAAAGTGAGCGAAATCGATGTTCGCAGAGCTACTAACTCTCGAAAACGTCCCTGGGCCCGCATGTCTTACTTATGATAGCACTAAAAGAATTCTTCTTCGATTCTACCGTTTTGAGAAATCGATGTTTAAGAACGACGGTTTATGCTTAAGGGGGGGGCTACGAATTTCACTAAAAGTTCGATGTTGGAAAAGCTAGCTAGTCTTTTGCCACATAATAGTATTAGGTTAAGTGTAAAATAGTTTAAAGTTTGAAAGAATTCCATTCAGCGTAGCGTCCTGTGGAGCCATCAGAAGTTGGTGTTGTCGGTCCAAAGCTCGACATGACACGTACACAAACTTCGCCTCGCCCTGATCGCTATGTACAAGGCACAGTACCCAAATTTTCAGGAATTAGTTCTGATATATAGTGCTTTGATATCGCGTAAAATAATCTCTAGACCATTGCCTACTTTTCTGTGCGATACGATCAAAATGCGAAAAATTGGGTGTTGTAGGTCTATACGGGTGGAGGTTAACTAACTTCTAATGAGCTATGGTTTACCAAATGAACCAAACTTTGCGGCAATGAATACTCCAAGTATCTGTCTTAACTTTGGTATAAATGACGTGATTTCGTTAATCCCTTTGTTCGCAGTGCTGGATTATATTATCGATATTGTCGCTGTTATTTGGCGCCATTTCGAAGATGTGAGTCAATTACTCCAAAGTACTGTGGCAGAATCGGCTGAAACTTTGCACATTACAGGCCAGTGAGTGCACCAAGATGTGCCGAAAGCTATGTCACTAAACTTCGCTCCAATGTTTATAAATGCTAGATTGATTTCTCGAAGTATGAATGGCGATCGCTCCAAAAAGCTCTAAGACAGTTGTAAGCACATACTGAACGAAAGAAGCGTCATATCGAAAAACGGATTTCATATTCGGATTCAGCAGGTCAAATAACCCCTATAACCACCTTTTCGGCAAAATCGGAGACAAACAATTTTTGACCCCATTTTTACTGCGCTTAGATAGCTTTTCAGGCCTAAAAATAAGGGATATTTCTTAACAAAAAGTTTGCTAGCACACTAACCAGAAAACCAAAGCCCTTGAAACTCACAGACAGTATGCCCCTATTAGAGCCTAATAACTGGTAAAAAGCTGGGGTAGCCTAGGGGCTGCCAATTTTATTAGATCGAAAACGGCGCACGGTCACCTCGCAACTTTTTGCAAAATTTCAAACTTTGAGCTGTTATAACTAAAGAAGGAAGCAACGCTCGAAAGCCGGAATACTTTTAATATTTAGCACTAGTAACAGTTAACATTTATGGCTGAAAGTTACAGACTCGGTCGAACCGTTAATTCACCAGAGCTGAAAACCCCTTTTTGAAAAATCCCATTTTTCGCACCAAAATTTCGACTTTGGCGTCCTGCCAAAAACGGTGTATATGAGATATATTGTTGCCCACCCTAAACGTTTTTACTTTGATATGTTGGCTAACGTTGGGCGGGAAAGTAGCTCTCTCCGACGATGTTGTGTCAACCCGTTCGTAGCCCCCCCCCTTAACTTGTGTGGTGTGTCAGAAACGTAAGTTATATTTTGCCAGTTAAGCATAACGAGGAGAATGATTCCATTACATATAAGCTTTCAAAGTGATGTATATATATAAATCACTTTCCACCACCAAAAATTAAGAAGGTTACAACTTACAACTACTTAAAAACTTGGCACAAAAGGAAACAGCTACAGTTAGTCAAGTACAGAAAGTCAAGTTAGTTCTCCTGCACAATAGTGTCCGCATTTTGTGATCTTTTTTTTTTTTGGTTTGGGCTCACCCACTTGTAGGCACACGTCGTGGCCCGTCAGTGGTGCTCTCCGCAGACCGCAGTCAAGAGACGTAGAGACGAAGATCATGGACAGAAACATGATCCCCAAGCAGAACTACCATACGGTTATTTCAGTCACGCCCAAGGCAACATCAGTCGTTTATCCGACTGCTGTTGCCCCCCGCTTGGTAATAGCAACTATGATGGCGGAAAGATAATAGCCTGCTCGGTAGGCAAAAGGGGTAAAAATAGGCTGCAGAAGCGGAATCGTAAAGGAAGGCCGAGCACTCAGATAGGACAGATTGAAAAAGCGGTCTGAGAAGCTCAAAAATGAAAAAACTGTTTTGGTTAAGTATCAATGTTTAATACTAATGATTGGAGATTTTTAAAATTTTGAAAAATGTAGAATTTGTTTAATAATTGTAAGTTTTATTTTTTATTTAAAAATTCCAATCTACAGCAGCTCATAATTATCTAATCTAATCCTAATCAAAGAAAAATAATGATTTTCTTCAGGAAGCAATAGAGACACAGGGGGACCTTTTTCACCCCCCATGCCCATCACAACCTGAGAACTCTAAACTTTCTGTTTAATTTAAAGAAACTGCTAACAACTTAGCTGGTAAAAATCCATTGAAAATCCACCATCCTTGAAATTAGGCATTGATAAGTTGGACACAGGAGGGACCATGCACGCCTCCTGTGCCGTTGATCTTCTCTCTGAAACAAAAAACAAAATTTAAAATTATGTTCTTAAACTTACGTGAAGTGCAGCCACTTGCTGCAAAGCACCGGATCGTATCTCCATTTTGTGATCTATCGTCGAAATACAAAAATCAAAAATCGAATCAAAAGTCGCGATATTGAAAATCTGAATCGAATGCAATTTGTTCAGAATGGGGAAAATCGAACTGCATCGAATCGTTTCAAATTTAAGGGGAAGTAAATCGAACTGAATCGAATCATGCTTATTTGAGATATTAGAAAAACTGAACTGAATCGAATCGACTGCCACACATATGTGGCAAGGAATTTGCCCAAAACCATTACTTGTAATTACCGTTGTTGTTGTTGCCCTCTCCGGTAGCCGCGTGCAGTTCCATATTGGCTTCAGGTTCCAAGCGGCTGCAACGATGTCCGCCTACACGTGGTACATTTTTGTCCAAAAATTATGTGATTATTAAATTAGATGTGAAATTATTCAAAAATCTGATCGGGCCCTGTTACTCAGGCGTTATACTTTCGTTACAAATTTTGGCCAGTGCGATGACCAGAAATTTTTGACTGGGCTTCAGAAGTCGAAGTTCTAGTACTTTATTGTTATCTGGAACATTTCATAATTACTACTCTAGTCTGTACTGTGTTTACTATCGGATTAATCTGAGTTAATCATGCACTGACGATTTTGATTAACACCAGTCTATTAACATATTCGTTAGTTTAGTCATAATTTCCTAGTTCCGTTTGCAATCAACTATTATTAGCATCATCGTTTCTAAAAGAATATTCCTCTAGTTTCTAGACATCTCTAAGAATATTGTTCAGTTTAGTTATAATCTTTAACGTTTTCGATAGTGCCGCAGAATGCCACATCACCACTATCCCTGACCCGATTATGGCTACGATTAATTTTGTCCTTTTATGCGTCGGCCAAATTCCGAATGCAGTTTTAGTTTTTACTCATTGGCGAATATTCCAGTACGACAATACTACATTCCAAACTTGGCAGCGAGTTCCTGAACAATTGGTACTTTCCGGAAATATCAGCAATTCCAGATTTTTCGTTGTAGATTCCAAAGCTCGGAATTTAAGTGACATTCTTTGAGCAAAATTTATGACTTGTCGTTGGAGATTCCAAAACACGGAAATTAAGTGAAATTTTTTGAAAATTTTCCACGGAATATCAGCCAGCGATCAGAATCTTGTTGACGCAATTGTTCACTTAATATTGAATACTGATTACTGACTGTAATCAGTAAAGATGGTGTAACTGATTTCACTGATTGCTGATTGCTTCTCAATTTTAATTAATTTAATTTTAAACATAAGTAACAATTTAAACTTAAAAATACATTTACTTCTAAATAAAATTAAACCTGATTTGCTTTCTTTAGAAAATGATTTTAGACACTTTGAACGTGTCAGACAACATGGAGAAACGTAAACGGTTTGTCGTTAAACATTTCGTTGGTAGACGTTTTGACTTAACAAGTTTTGAACAGACACCGTCCAATCACAGCATAAGCGTGTGAAAATTATGAGTAATTTTGAAAATTTTTGACTAAAGCTTTGCAGTTTTTTAATAATAAGTAAGTTTTTTCATTCTGCAAGTAAAATATATTCAAAACCACACCCCCTAGATTATTTGAATATATTTATTCGACAGCGTGATCCTGGCAATCATCAGTGTTTGTGTCTCATCCCCCGAATCCAGCTAAAGGGGCCAGATCTTCTATCTTAGCGGTAGCTGCTACCTCCAACATCAGAATAAAGAATAACGTCGTTTGAATTGTGTTAGACTAAACAAATAAGAGTCCGAAATGGAAGCAACCAACTGTTAGCTGACCATTAAGCACAATATGTATAAATAGAACCTTGAAGATTTCAAAGCTAATTTGACGATAATTTGACTTTGTGCTTTAAATTAAAGAGTATGCATAAAACCTAGAAACACGAAGGTCTAATTATGTTTTATTATAATTGAAACTACCACAACTGGCCCTGAATAAATAATGTAATGAACAAAATTAAGCAATGACATGACCCTAGCTAGACAAATAATTTTATATTAAATAAACGGAGGTACTTACCACAGTTGGCATCATCGCATGATTTCAAGTCAGGGTACTCGAAAAATTTGCCAATGTCGATAGCAAACTACTCTTTACTTTGTTTTCGTACTTTTAAAGTTTAATTTTGTTTGTACGTAGAATCAAGCTGAGGATACTGGCTTGTAGTATAGTATTCTAACATCAGATAAAATAAAGCAAGAAAAAGTACCATGATCATCGCAGTTTATTAGCAAGAATGGACTAGTTTTTATTCGGTTAAAACATTCGAGCTCGGACAGTAATAGTGTAGATGACATTTATGCATGCATTTAGAAGGATTGATAAGCCTGGAATTGGAGTAGAAGTGGAAGGCTCAGATTTTCCACTCAAAACTGAAATTAAAGACTTGGCCCAACCATGTATCTTACTTCGACCGTTCCGATCTCGAGGCAGACGTGCTAACTCCTTACCACTGGGCCATCAGCTGAACTTAAATGTCTGGTCCATCAATGTTTCCTATGCCTGCTACCTGCATACATAAGATCACTTAAGATGAGTTGTATGGATTTGGATACACTCTTACTGAATATGTCTTTGCTGTACTTGGATGCCTGTTCTTCCACTGAACAAAGCAGCAGATCATGATCCCACTCATCTGCGTTAGAAACCTAGAGCGCCGAAAGGTGCTGTGGTGCTCCTCGCATGACGCGCATGACAAGTTAATGGAGGTCGACAGCCATGAGGCGAAAAGTCTACATTATATCTGCTCCACAAACAAATTTTGTTTTTCAATGCAATGTGAACTTAATGTATTGAAACAACTGGTAACAAGCCCTGTAATGACATCTATTTGTCTCCTTTTCACGTCGGTACTGAAACAAGACTGCAGGCAACTGGTAGGAATCGGTACTAAGACCATTTTCATCCTTCATTGGCTTTTGTTTCTTCTACCTTTCAACGTATCTATTATGCCAAAATAATAAGTTTCTTTACTTCTCAGTTCGCATCTAATTTTGAAACAGTTCACTTGAGAAAGTAAGTATTGCTTGGTTGCCACGGCGTAAATTGCACGCCAACACATACTGTGGCTAAAACTCCTTGCACAAAGCTTGATTGGAATGCTTTGAATGGTGGGACAATATTTCTCCATATTATTTGTTGGTTTAATGGATACTTAATTTTATATAGGTATGTAACACGTAGGAAGCCCAGTTCCCGTGTGGGGGCAGAAAATCCATTACGATTGCAACAGATAGATGGTTGAAAAGTATCAGTCAACGAGTGACAGGATGAATTAATTTTATTTGATCATGCATTGTATTTATCAAATATTGTCCTGGACCTGGACTGTCATAAAATATGCATTTAACTGGTACCAATTCATTACTTTGAGTAGGTGCTGGCTTCTAAGCTGTTCTGAATACAAACATGTTTTTGTTCTCATTTGTTTGAGCAAAAGGCACAAAAAGACGTTTTCATCTGATTGAGAGCGATAAAATCAGAAAAATTAATATTAATTTGCTGGTTTTGCAAAGCTGCACCTTTACAGCCTAGCGGAGTAGATTAAATGAAAAATTTATCTGCCAAAATACTATATATATTTGACAGAACTGATTCAAGTTTATTTGGTCCAGTACTTCTAAGTTCTGGCATTACAAAGCTCGATCTGTGCATATTCTGCCGTAGACAAAGGTAGGTCCAAATGAACACTTGGCTTAGAAATACTTTAGAAATGAGGATACAGTACAAATTTTTCCTATTTAGAAGATTGATTTTTCTTTGAGTGTTTAAAATGTAGAACAATTTTACTACACTGTTGTGCACACACGTTATTGGTAATAAGCATGAGCAAGAGTACATAATAGAATAAGAGTATGAAACTCTTACGCTACTATGTAATAAACATGCTTGATATGCTCGGGTCGCTAACTCGGGACCCCCCCCCCCGAAAGTCTCGGGGGGGGTCCCACCCTACACTAATTACATGCTTTCATATAAGTGTGTGTCTGCTCGCTGATTCGCTAATTAGCTTAGGCTTACGATAGACATTTTATTAGTAATTTTTAAATAATTAATTATAAGTTTATTTAGGTTAATGTAATTAAAAAACTAATTCGACAACTTTGCAGCATTTTTTCTGCTCTTTCCAATGATATAAAAATTGTTGCACAAAACAAAATTTCGTAGGAATGTAGTCTGCAACAATTTTTATATCGTTGGAAAGAGCAGAAAAAATGCTACAAAGTTGTCGAATTAGTTTTTTAATTACATTAACCTAAATAAACTTATAATTAATTATTTAAAAATTACTAATAAAATGCCTATCGTAAGCCTAAGCTAATTAGCGAATCAGCGAGCAGACACACACTTATATGAAAGCATGTAATTAGTGTAGGGTGGGACCCCCCGAAACTTTCGGGGGGGGGGGGTCCCGAGTTAGCGACCCGAGCATATCAAGCATGTTTAGTACATAGTAGCGTAAGAGTTTCATACTCTTATTCTATTATGTACTCTTGGTATGAGATATGTCATATCGTATATGATAACCATTTTAACCTTGTTCCTAAATGCCACCATGCGTCTAAGAAAGCCTGGTCACTTTGGCTGTTTAACATACATGCCATGAATTTTGCTCATTTTCACACAAAATCTTGAGATGATAGCTGCATGCACTGCCGTCCCGTCATCATAACTACTCAGTGAATTCATCAGCGCTCAGTCTGGACATCTTAATCCTGGTAAGGATTAAGTCCAAGAGAAAGCTGAATTAACCCAAGTTAGTCAGTTTAATGCGTCTCTACAAGTAGATTAAACAGATGATAGCTTTGGTTTGCATTAAACAGAATTAAAGCACCATAGTTTTCGTCTGCTGACTTTCTATTCTTGCATCCTGATACCAGCTGTTCGCTTTTTACTAAATATAGTAACATGCCAGTTCAACAGGGCTTTTTCAGATATCAACAAGTATGTAGCATCTTTACAGGCGCTTTGTAATACTAATGTACTTCATCTAATTAAGATAAAACAAGGAAAATGGGCACCAGGAGTGTGATTTTAGTTCGGGGGTGATGCCTTTATTAGAAACTCGTTAAAAATCAAAAAAGTTTTCAACAAAATCTGCAACCCTCTTCCTTGTCTACAATAATTCTGAAAAATGTGGGGCTTAATTATGTAGTTCTCAGGGGCGCCAGTAGAGTAAAATGGACTGGTAAAAAGGCTTCTTTTGTTTCCATTAGGTTGAAGCCAGAATCAGTGTGAAACTGGAGCCTCGCATAATAATATATTTATGCCTCGCAAATCTTTCTTTTCCATCACTTAGAGTTAAGCTGAAGAAATTTGCTCAGTCTTATGACTAACACTGGCTGAGTGGTAAAGTTAATTGTATATAATTTTGCGTTCCTTGTTCAATTTTACTGCTTCGATAATTTTGAGCTTCTGCTAATTCCTTTTTAACTTTTAAGGCTTAGGGTCAGCAGACGCCGTCTGACTTTAAAGAGTGTAATCAATACAGTGCTGCTCAGTATATGCCTATCATTGGTGTAGAAGCGGATCCTCATACTGATCTTCTGGCAACCTAGCCCTTAAAAAGGTAGTCCTTAGCTGAGCCAAACCAGCTGAAACTTTGCTAACCATGTAACAGAAGTTAATACCGAGAGGAAATGGAATTTTGGTGGTCCAGTGCCGCGTTGCTAAAGGTACACCTAAGCCTAGGAGCGCTCTTTAAGTTAGTTAAGGTGGTCGGTCACTTAGAAGGATTCGGTATCAAAAGTTTCTTTTGAGCTAGGAGTGCATCTCCCACTCCAAACGTTTCTCCTAATTCCTTTAATTCAGTTACTAATTAGCTTTAGCATTAGCTACACTTAGGAGAAATCATTTGAAACGAGTTTAGTAGGTCTCCTAACTCCCTCCTAGACAGCTCCTAGACATCATATCCTAAGCATTCTCCTAAGAGAATACCCAGGATAATCTTTCGCAACGCCGCCTAGCACTTCAATAAATGCAAAAATTGGCAAGAACTAAGAGCGTACATGAAGCAGCCACGTCCAGGGAAGTGACCTTCGTCTCAGACGATCAGCGAAACAGACATTATCATAATTTTTCTGAACTCGGTAACATGCACATTTTAGGCTGACTAACTGCACACTGTAGGGTTAAGTTGCGTACCTGATTTTTACAGTTTGTATTAACATTATTGCTTAATCTATGTGCGTATGACGGTTGGACCGAAAACTGGTCACTTCAGGTTGTGTACCAATTTCATCTTGAGATAGTCTCAGCAGTATATATTTCCAGAACCGCAGTCGGTAGATCGCTCGTGAACTTTGGAGCGTGAAGATTGTTGATGCTAACGTCGGGACGTGACGTGCCCGACTAAAAGCGTAGTGTTGTAAAGTTGGAAGTGTAGGGGCGACCAAACTTTACGGGTGGAAACTGTGCGCTTATGGAAACGGCGAACCTGGAGGAGACTTATGTTCCAGTCGACCTGGGCAGATCTCGCCAAGAACTTAAATAAACCTAACAAACTACCAAACGAGCTGACTACAGGGACAAATGACTGTCTTACTACTTGACTACTAAAGAAACTTTGATTAAATTAAATACACGCTCAGTAAATAATTAGCCTACCTAGATTTGGGAATAACTCAAAGCCTACCTACCGAGCACACAGTTCTAACAAAACCTAGACTAAGTACACCCTACTGGCTCAGCTGCTGAGACCACATTTAATAAGAAAACAGGCAAAGGGAGAGACTCCCGAAAAGTACATAGCGTAGTAAATTTCGACAATAAAACATTCATCAGTAAAGTTACGAAACAAAGCAAGGTCAGACAAATATAAACACTAGGAAATAACTACTTTTAAACAGGACATAAGTAAATTCTACACACAGTTACAAAGCAGTTTATATGCACAGCTTCAACCCCCAAGAAATAGTTTAAACCCTTCTAGAACTACTACCTCTAATAATATTTACCTAAGCCGTCGCGGCTAAATTAACTATTTGAATGACATAATAAAACCCTTTTCTAAAATAAACGCAACCATATTAGATACTAATTAAAAAGGGAATAAAAACTCAGAAAACACCGCTAATAAATTTAGGTCGACCCACGAGGTCGCCTCGGAGTCTAAAAGTAAAAAAAAAAAATCAATAACTTACGAACAGGGTCCCAATGAAAGGCAAGGAAAACATGTAAAAGGCTAGGCACACAGAGAGCAAAAAAACCGACCGCACGCGAAAGGAACAAAAACTAAGACTGACTAGTTTTGAAAGAGAAGGCTGAGAGAGATGCCTAGTGAATTTTGATTGGCTGAATTTGAGACCCTCTTGCAGACCCGACTATGCGCTTCCACAAGTCTAGCTCAGCAGCGCCACCTAGTCGCTAAGTGGGCTGAATAAAACATAGTGCATTTCAACATAAGAACACAAACACTTTTAGACTAATTTCAACCCAAATTTACACAACACATATTTCTCATCAAAAATACCACTCTAACTAGAATTTCACAATAAAACAAACTCACTAAAATATACACACATCACACTCACACATTACATCTCCCCAGGGCTTACCGCCCGAGCTCCTGCGAGGGACACATAAACCAAAAGAAGGAAGAAATTTACCCAAAAGTGAAAATTTTTGACTGAATTTTGGTAAATGGGTCTCAGAACATAAGTAATGCAAAACACAAGAAAAGATTACAAGAATACGAAACTAGATTAAACTTGACTTAATATAAAACATAATAAAAATGACATGGCGTCAAAAGACTTGTGAAGACCAGCCATAAAAACACGCATGGAGAACTGCCATATTAATGCCACGGGAAGGTGCGTGAATGGGCGACCCATGATCCTCCAGCCGCAGCGGCGGGGATCTCGTACCTGTATTACCAGAAAAACCAAAGAAACAAAATAAGAACCGAAATGTCAGCTTCGTCTGGGTCTCTTCAAACTAGGGTACGGAGGTAGCCTCCCGCCAAACTTAAAGTGCGCCATCTCCGGCTGGGTGGGTGGGGGGGCCTAGCCTCGCATCGCTAACTCAGTTCCCTGCGGATCTCCTGCAAAATTAGAAAGACGAAAGATAATTAATAAAATAATTTAGGGGAATAGGTAATGATATTAATTTAATCCCAGTGTTTCGCGTGTAAGTAGGAGTAAGTTTGTGGAATCTTTAAGTAAAATATAAGTATTAAATTAAATTAAGGGAGTTACAAAGTAACCCCAAACATGCTTAAGCATGTATAAAAAGGACCAAAAGGGTACGGAGAGTCCCCAAGTACCCTCGTGGTACTTATGAAAATAAAATAAATTAAATTAGGGGGGGTTAAAATGGATTCTTAGAGTTACTAAAAACGCGAAACACTGGTTAAAATGTTAGTAGAAAGTCCCTTAAAATAAGAATTTTGGAGAAGATCCTCCCAACCGCGCATGCAGGCCTTAAAACAGAATAGGGGCATATAATTCGGGAACTACTTTGGCGCTCTGGAGTGGGAAACAAAACTGACATTTAACCAAGAAATTTTTATAAAAACCAAAGAACAGGTACCAAAAATGGGCAGGAACCGTTGGGACAACGAAAAGACATAGGTAGAAATAATTTTGATAAAAATGTGGCGGCAGTAAGGGACACAAGTTGGGACATGGCTGGTGCGTCACGCATCTTCCGACGTTGCGTCAGGTTACGAAAAATACGAATCAAAACACAGAAAACCCGCAATCACACCCGTTAATAAAAATACGAAAAGAAAACTTCAAGAAAAGAATGAACCCGGTTTTAGTAAAACTTTTGAACATGACTTTGGTTAACTGATTAAAGCAAAATACACACGAATATGGCATTTAAAACTATACAACGAATCACATAGAAAGGCAAAATTATGCAAGGAACACAGACGAAAAATCACTACAAAATACACCAAATTTAGTTAATTTTTAAAAGAAAGCTCCTGGAAAATGATAAAATGTTAAGTAAATGGTTAGAGATTCTAATGTTTTAAATAAGAAAGCTCAAGAAAATGGTAAAATGTAAGTAGTTAAATAAAGAAACTCTAAAATTTAGAATAAAGCTCGGAAAAAGATTAGATTTTTAAATGTTAAGAATACCACAAAATTACGACACAAAAAATTAAAAGGCAAACTTCTATACTTAAAGCAAAAATAAACTAGTTTAAAGTCACCAATTAAAAATCGTCTTCATTAGGAATCGTCTTCATCGGGAATAGGGCTATATACAGTAGAGCGTCTATATCGCTGGAATGGCACAGATTAGGGGTAAGGCATAGTTTGAGCAAATCGTCTTCATCGGGTAGTCAAAATCGGGGTTCAGAATTCGGGAAAAAGTCTTCATAAGGCAGTCTTCTTAGGTGAGCAATCAAATCAAGGAAATTAGTCCAAATAGAGGTAGGCAAATCAGGAATAATAGTCCAAATAGAGGTAGTCAATAATAGAGATTCAGGTCAATAAAATGGCAATGATGGTAAATGAAATGGCATAGTATATGACAGTAAATAGCACCGCCGCTGGAATGATGGATTGATAGAATGGAATGATATGATATGAGACCTCCGCCGTTGATATGATACTTCCGCCGTTACAATGATACCTCCGCCGCTGATATGATACCTCCGCCGTCACAATGATACCTCCGCCGCTGTGATAGGAAAGGGACTTAGGCTACAACTACACCGTCGCGGTAAGTTGAGCTAACTACACAAAGTTACACCAGTCGCTGGTAGTAACCGGGGGGGTAGGGGAATGGTTTAGAAACGGTTCCAAACCGGGCTTTGGCGATCAATTGGGAGGCGGGAAGCTGCACGATGAGGGGCGGAAGGGTCAAAAATGGCGACGCAGATGCACGGACTGTAGACATTATTCTCCTGTCCGGGCGGTGCCAATCCATCAATGTATTCTCCCGTGCGATTCACCGGCATGCGCAGCGCAGCCGCTCGCAGTTCCGTGGGTGGGTTATCCACCGCGAAGAATGGCGGAGCCATCCGTCCATTCATCCAATTCTGCCGGGCATGTTCAATCCGTCGCCGGATGACCTGAATAAATGCGTCATACTCCGCCTGTGGAAGCGGAGTCCGAGATTGCCAGTCAGAATAAAAGTCCTGAGGTCCTCCCTGGGTAAACCAGAGAAGGATCACGGTCCAATAGGTGCCATGAATGGACGCGCCGCTAAACCATACCTCACGTCGGAACCACTGGTCAAACTGTTCACCTTGGAGGTCCTCCACTCCACGTACGATGACTTGTGCCGGCAAGGCCGGACGAAAGCCCCAAAACGTCTCGCCCGAGGCTTCGCCGTAGAGAGCCGCTGGGTGACGCAACATGTATTCGCGGAGTTCCTCCGACTGGTAGAAAGTATCCCAATGAATGCGGCACATCGTTCGCACCTGATAGCCGCCTTGCCACGAATCGACAGCAAAGGAATACGGCTCCACCTCTAGGCGGTGTCGCACCCCCAGTTTGATCTCAGTGCCCGGACGATTTGGGTCAAGGGTAATATAGCGTAGCGCCTCCGCATGGCACGCAAAGTCACTCTTTCGATGTTGATAGATATATTCGGGCATGGGAAAGACAATACCAGGTTCCTGAGCTGTACGCAGCCCACCTTCAACGGGGTGCATGTACGAGTTCTGGCAGTGTTGACGAAAATACGGAACCAAGAAGTCCCGTGAATCCACGGCGCGAACACCCTGCATAGGTGGTTGGTACCAGTACCAGAAAGCTCTCCGCACCGCTTCCATTCGGTCCAGTTCCTGAACTGCAGCACAATACACATCTCGGAAGCCCCGCGAAGCTGGTCGAGAGAAAACATGCGCATAAGGTGTTAGTTCCGGGACACATCGACGGAGCAGCTCCGCATGACCCCACACAGCGGAGGTCACCACTTTAAAAATTTCGACCTCTGGTTCCGGGTCCTCATACGGAGAACGATCTATCTTCTTGAATTTCCAGGTAGCAATAAACCCGGAGCGATCCGTCGTGCGCCGGTCGCCGGTCTCGAAGTACTGATACATGTCCGGGTGGTCTTCACGGAACATCTGTTTCAGTTGGTTCAACAATTCCATACTCATAGTCACCGGTGTTTGACTCACGTTAACAAACCATTGCAGAACCACCTGACGAAAAGCAACCAGTGCCGGGTGAGGCGTTTCTCTGCCTACGGCCACTGGAAGCTGCTGTCCCTGCCATCTACCCCAGAAATCTTGCCAATAAACCGCTGGAGGCGGAGTTGCAAGGTGGCCAACCTGTTCCGGGTATGGCTGCTGCAACTGAAATGGGGGATAGACCGGCTCACTGTGACTGTGTAGTAAGTTCTTACCGAACTGATCGCGTTTCGCGATAATGTGCTGCTCGTGGAGGATTTCTCGAAATGATGGAAAATTACCTGCTGTCCGCGTGCGTTGGCTATCCCGAACCTGTTCGTATGTAGCTGGAACCCCAAATGGAGGTAATGGCGTCGTCTTCCTTTTGCGCGGTGGTTCCTCGGGGTAAACCCGGGCCTGGCGTTGCTGACTAGATGATCGTGAGTGGTAAGATTCATGCCGATCGTCGTCGCGACGTCTAGACTCCACCGGGGCAGATGCTGGTTTCCAATTGTAAGATGCCCGCCAGTACCCGCTAGTACCAGGGCGCTGATCGCCGGGGATCTGAGGTCCCTGGGCCATAGCTGTTCGAGGTGAGAAAACCGACCTATGTTCTCTCGACGGTGGTTCGGTAGGGCGCCCTCGGCCTTTGAACTGAGGCCCTTCGGACTGGGTGGGCCGCAGCGGCCTCCATTCCTGGGAGCTAGTGGATGGTCTTTGGTCAGTCTCGTCTCGTCGTTTTCTATCTCTGGACCGGGATTCATGTCCAACATCATCTCGACAGGTATAGTAGTCGGAGCCCCGTGAGTCCGACCGATCCCTTCGCTGATATCCTGCCGCTCTAGACGCTGAAGCCCCATAGTCGTCACCCAAGGCTCCGCGACCGTCACGGTCTTGCGCCCATTTCTTCGGTGGGGGCCCTGCATATCCAGATGCTCGTGAAGATGTAGAACTATCCCGTCGATCCTCCCGTCGAGAGGGTAGGGGCCCAGTCGGAGGCGCTCCGAACCGAGGTGGATAAGGAGACGAAGCCGTAGACACCGGCGCGGGACGAGCCGTGCCTTGAGATGGAACGGGTCTAAAAACTGGGACCGGTGGGATTGCTGGAGCCAACATGACTGGAGCAGGCGAAGGTGCAGCCGCTGCAAGCGCAGCCATATGCTGCGTCTGTGGACGAGGGGCGTAGTTAGTGCGCACTCCCCATGGGACTGCCGCGGACAAGGGCATAGGCATGCCGGCCGCGCGAGATCCCCGATAAATGTGGCCTCGCTGGTGTAATGTAGGGCCTGGAGGGAGCATTAAAACGTCCAGTTCGTCGCGAACCCGCTCGGCCTCCTGCTGGACTTCCGGAGACAGCACCAAAGTCATCGTTACCTGACTAAAGTATTCATCCCCCGGTATTAAGGGGTTGACTGTAGCCACCAGGTGTAAAGGTGACAGATGGACCACGTTGTTGGCGTCGCGCCATATCATAACCTGACGAAACCATGGCAAGCCAGGCATGTAAGCCTCGACTACCTGCCAGTGCACTGGCATCCCTTGCTCGATGGCAATCAGGTAGGCGGACGGGTCAAATCCCGCCGCTGTGCGATCCAACATAGGTGCCACAATGAATTGACGAACCTGGGTCGTCCCGGTTCGGCGCGTCTCTGCTGTTTGCCGTGTATCCATTACTGCCACATAATCCGGCACTACAAATCGGTCGGTCTGGCCTGCAGGTTGAGGGTTAGGCGTCGGGGCCAGATGGTACATGGCCATAGGGTTGAAAACATGGCGTGACGGTCCAATACGGCCATTCGCCGTCAAATGGGTCAATGCCTGCACAAAATGACTAAACATAGGCCACACTTGAGGGGGTATGGTTTCATAGATCGCTGGAGTCAATCCGATCTGATGCAGCACTTCTGCTGATGGCATCAATTGTAAGAGCGGTTGTTCTAAGCCGCTTGGTTGCTGGATCTGTTGAACCTCCATAGGAGCAGCTCCTTGGGGTGCGGCCATGGCTTGGGCCTGCAGACCCGAAGGTCCGGCGGTGGGTGCCGCCACCGTGACGGGGGCAGCTTGAATTCCTGGCGGAGCCAGAACCTGAGTTAGGCCTGGCGCTGCCGTCGCGGCTGAAGCCTTGGCCCGCTCCTCTTGCTGCACTATCCGCACTGCTTCCATTATACTCGGGTCAACGTCCAGCAGATCCATCGGATCCTGGATATGTGGGAAGCACTTCATAAGTTCCCGGAGTTCCCGCTCCTCCTCAGATGAAACCTCCCGGTGTCGTTTGGGTGGTGTTGCGTCCGCTTCGCGGGCTTGTTGGGAGGTGGAGGGCGTCACGCCCTCTAGCCGATCCTGTCGCTCTTGTTGTCTTAAATACTCATCCGGGATGGGTGGCATATATTCCTGATCCGGATGTGCCCACACCGGACCCGGTTGAGGCCGCGGTTGAGCTTGAGCTCTTCTATACATTTCTGTCGGATCTCTCCACGTTGGTAATGGCTTCGTACCGAACCGGCTTTCAGCAGTCACTGCTGGCTGGCTACGGGTTTTATACGCGTCGGACTGTGACCGGTCTCGCTGTTGCTGGCGAGATGTAGGTGGAGCGGACTGTTCGTAATAGCGCTTATTGGTATACACCCGTTGCGGGGGTCGAGATCGCGGAGGAGAATCTGGTAATTTCAGAAATTCCGGTGAAGTCTGCCGCTGCCTGGAGTCACGTCGCGTGTCTCGTTGTCGACTAGTACTAGGTTGATCCAGTGGTGGTGGGCGAGGAGGTCCCCGCTGTCTTGACACTGGTGGCTTATGTGGAACAATTTGTACCTCCTTGTGCTTACCGTCGCGGTCAGGCACTACCAAAGCAGCCGAGGCTGGAGTTTCACCCTCCTCTGGGAAACCTTCACCGTCCGATGGAATATAGTCCTGAACCCTCCGGGCTCCCGCCGCATTCAGCTGTTCCACCAACTCCGCATTGGGTTGCAATTCCACCTGGTCTTGCGGTCTGTCGGGATCCCTAGCATGATATCTGCCATCCTGCGAAACCCTCACCCGACGCCAGTCGATGGCCGGTAGGACACGAGGCTGGAAGCGCCATCTGGTCCATGCGCGCATAAAAACCAAAAATCGTTGATAGATAGCTTCCCGCAGCGGGTGGGCCACATTAATGTTTGGTCCCATATGAAAACTGAAAGACCATAAAGGCCGCTGCCTTGGTAGATCCTCATCAGGAACATCATCCGTAGGTAGCAGGCGTTCATGAATGATCTGTTGGAATTGTTCCTGGTCTGAGGTTGGACGACCCTGAAGGGGTGTCATGTGCCGTACGCCCGCATGAGGCCCATGACCTTTTCTTCGCTCGTGTTCCAATGCCGCTTCCACTTCTGGTCCATAGGCATTATGCAGTGTAGACAGCTGAGTCGCCAGTTCACTGTCTCGTGCATCCAATAACTCCCGAACAAGGCGCAGTATATGATAGGTGGCGTCCACATCAGCTAGTGCGTAGCGCACGTCCCCTTCATGAGGAACTACTGGGATACCCTTAGTGCAACAGCGCTTCAACTTTGGGTTAGGAACAGAACACATACCTGCCATCCTTCGCAACCCAGCTCCTGTGCCATTGATAAACCCATAGCGGTCCCGCACATATGGGTCCGGTGGTCGCAAATCAGTCTGGTAATTCAGATCACGGTAGTGACTAGATCGTCGTAGATTCCACGCATGAATCCAATATTCCTGGACCTCGACCAGTCGGTGTGCCAGGCCCTGAAGGCCATAGGCCCGAGCCAACCGTAAGGCATCAGCTTTGATGTCCACTGAAGCCCAACGGGCTTGCAAGCTAGAGTCCGTTAGTAGCTCCAGCAGCTGGAGGAACGGTCCAAAATCCTTCAGCTGTGCCAAAATATATGCCACCATGATCACAAAGGTCACCGGTCGCCGGTACCCAGGGACTTGGCCTACAGGGCCCATGAACTGGAGCATGGTAATCGTTCCATCCTGTGGTACTGCAAACTGGATGTCATTACCCCCTTCTACGTCGAAAGCCACCAAAGGGGCGTCACCTAAGAGGGTAATCAAGTCCGGTAAATGATAGAGGAAGCGACCCAGTGAGTCGATCACAAAGGTATTTTCGTCGTTGTTATCATGTCGAATCTCGGCGAAATTTGGCCGCGGAGCCGGCAATCCGGTCAGTTGTTCTGTCAACATAGCCCCCAAGGCTAAGGCGGCTGTTTCATACTCCTCCCCTAATGCCTCAACGCCGAACTGGCGATGGCGTAGTAGCGCATCCGTGTACACCTGCAAGTGGACCTCGAGTCGCTCGTAGTCCTCCCGACGAAACGGGTCCAGTCGGTCCAACTCTGTGGCTATAGGACGAAGGCGCGGGACTGGAGGGACCACACCTGCTTGAGCCGGTGGGGCCATATAGCCCCCTGCGATGGCAGCCTCGGCCACCGCAGCAACTGCCTGATCAATATCCATACCTTCTTGCTGTTGTGGTTGTTGTTGGGCCCCTACTGGTGCCGCATCTCCCTGAACCTCCTCCAATACCTGGATATCATCAGAGGCCGCCTCATCCTCTCCCTGAGCCGGCGGATTTTCATCTGAAAATAGATCTTCTGATTCTTTCTCCTCATCTGACACGTCCTCATAGTCGGCACCGGCCCGTGCTCTGGCGTCGCGCTCGAGCTGTGAGGAGGTTTCCTCCTTATCTGAAGTCTCCATCTGAGCTGGCGACGCGGCTTGTTGCTGCCCTTCCTGTTGTAAGGCCGACGAGGCCGCGAGTCCTAAGAGGTTAAGCCCCTCAGGAACCGTCGCGGTTCTGTGCAAAGGACTGGGATTTGGCGCCGGATCTAGTAGATTCTGAATTGACCGGCTGGCACTGATCGCGGCCTGACTCGGGCCGGCCTGTGATTCGCTCACTGGAGGGGGTGGAGGGGTGGGCAAGGTAGGTTGATCTCCAGGGTCAGACAATACTGAGACTGGACTAGGCATGGCAGGAGTATCGGCCCGCTTCAGGAGGACCTTTATCTGTTGCGTATCCCCACTAGCGGCCCCCTGGTCGCCAGTGGGTACCTGTTGATCCGGTTCGCCACCAGCCATGCCAGTCGCTGGCAGGTCTGAGGCACGTGTGGTGGAAATTCCTAATATACCCGTGACATCAAAGTTCTGCTGTTGTTGGTCATCCCCAGACCCTGCGGTCGCCGCCGGTCCTTGACTCGGACCGGGCTGCTGTTCCATTTCCTCCTCAGGAGGTTTCTCCTCCTCAGGTCTGTCCATGAGAGTCACAATGTCCCAAAATCGCTGATTCGGGATTGGGTATTCGTCCAAATCGTTTAGGTCGCCGGGGTCTCTCGGGACAGGTGATTGTCTTTCCGGAAAGTCTTTCTGAACCCGAAATGAAAATTGATTGCCCATGCACTGGGGCAATCAGATGACTCAAAAAGGGAGCAAGTAGCTCTAGTAAAGTCACAGCAAGCAGTTAGTTAGCAATGAGTTGTCCAATAATGAATGAGGCGATCCAAGTCGCTGACTACCAAATTGTTCTTCTGGCAGAATAAGGCACTGATCGTAATATAAGAGATCAAATCGCACACACAAATTAAATCTGAAATTATAAAAGCAGCACACGGTTAACATGTGGCACAGCAAGCGTTGGCCTATACTAATGACCCTATCTTCAGTGGACCAGGCAGATGAACACAACAAGGTAGCCTTATTGTGACCATTCGACGACCAAATTCTGCAAGAAAAATCCCCATTCAATAGCTTCCAGCTGACAGGCTCATATGCCCGTCCACTGAAAGTCCCCAACCAAGCAATCACGCAGGCACTAGAATCTAAAATAAGCCTCAGAAAAAGTGCAAAAACTAACAGATAGTGAAAGCATGATAGGTGTGATAGGAAAAAGTAGAAAAAAGAAAGGAAAAGAAAGACTACACACACAAGAGAGGGTGACCTACCTATAGTTAGCCTACGTAAAGGGAGAAAGACACTACACACACACACACAGGTTAAAAGCATACATACACACACGCACCCAGTGTATACACTAATGCATACACTATATAGACAGAAAGATAGGATAGGGCCCCCTTAGCAATTTACAACGAAAGACAATGCCTTAAAGTTAAAAGAAAACCCCCATAGGTAAATTTGAAAGTGAAATTAAGAGTAAAAGAATCCCCCTGTTAGGGTAAATAATAGGAAGAAAAGAAAAACTTATGGCCAAATTTTACAGCCATAAGTATGAGAAATTAGAGAAAACTAGATAGAAAAAAGTAAACCCCATTTTACACCGAAACTAATTAATCGTAAAGGAGGCCCCAAAATAAATTTAAACCCTACCCTATTCTAAAGGGTTATATAACACGAATGGTGCCAACACTAAATGTTAGAGTTAAAACCCTAGGTAATACGAAAATAGGACGTCCCTAAAAGAAAAATGAGCACGCAATATTATACAAGTGCAAGGGCCCTTGCGTTACACAAGGCCTATTACAGAAACTAGTGCTGCAAATTATGTACACTGTAGGTTGCCTACAGTGTCACAACTGGCAATTTAATTGGGGCATCCTGAAAAGGCTTCAATCTATTGATGTTAACCACCACCGGGTCACTCAACCCGTTAGTGCGAGCAATCCGATAATTCGTTACAGAAATCTTATCCAATACCCGATAAGGTCCCTCGTATTTAGGCCGTAACTTCTTACTCAAACCTGTAGGTACATTCTTGTTCTCAATATTGAGCATAACCAGGGTACCTGGCTTATACTCAACCGGTGAGGCTTTCAAATCGTACCTTTCCTTGTTAACCAATGCTGCCTCCTGTAAGGCTTCATGCGCCAACCGCCAGGCTTCATTCATTCGAGCCAGTAGCTGGCTCCGTGCGTCGCTATAATTCTGGGTGGTACCTTCCTCACCAGGAAGCTGAAAGAAATTATCCAGTGGATATCGGTAATCTCTACCTGTCATCAAGAAGTGAGGTGTCTCCTTCGTGGCACTGTGAATCGTTGCTCTGTAAATGGACAATCCCCACGGTAAATAATCGTCCCAATCGGACTGAAAACAATTCACGTACTTGGCTACCAGGCTACGTATTGTCCGGTTGAAGCGTTCCACTACACCGTTCGTTTGAGGGTGGTATGCAGTAGTTCTGAGCCGCTCAGAGCCGCTAGCATCCACTAAAGCTCGTAAGAAGACGGACATAAAATTCGGTCCCTGATCTGTCAAAACACGTGCAGGAACACCCCATCGGGCTACAAAACCATTAAAATACCAGTACGCAGTAGTTTCCGCCCGCTCATTGGGCATAGCAAAAGCCTCCGCGTATCGCGTGAGGTAGTCCACTATACACAATACACATGTGTTACCTCTGTTGGTCTCCTTCTGTGTGAAGTGCATCACGTCCATAGCCACGACATCTAACGGTCGGCGTACCACCACCGTGTTCTGCATTGTGGCCTGATATCTACGTGGCCCTTGATTAAATTTTGCACAGGGCTTACACTGAGCGATGAAGTCCTCTAGATCTTGAGACATGCGAGGCCACCAATACTTGGTTTCCAGACTGGCCATAGCATTTTGGTGGGCCCGGTGACCGCCCGTCGTGAAATCGGAGTGAACCTCCTGCAAGAGCTGCTCTCGCTGGACCTTAGGCACTACCACAGTAGGGAAGGGTAGCCCTCTACGCTCTGCATGTTTATTCAAGTGCCAACGATATAACACCCCGTCTCTAATAAAAAAGGTAGAGCGTAACTTCTTTACCTCTTGTGCTTCTTGTCGGTTAGTTGGCAGCCGTTTCTGTTCCAAGAAATCCAATAAAACCGCAAATTCCTCTTCGTCGCGAAGTTCTCGTTTCCAGGTAAGCAGGGTAGGAGGCGCTGGAAGTGCCGCCGTCAAGGCGCACACTTCCGGTGGATACATAGCCGCTGTTGCCTCATGTTCGCTATCTTCAGGCTCATCAATTGGATCTAATCTGGACAAACAATCAGGGCCCACGTTCTCACGCCCTGGCCGATATTCCACCGTAAAGTCAAATTCTAACATACTAAGAGCAAATTTAGCAAGCTTACCTTGGCCTAAAGCCTTGATATTATTCAATAGATCCCTGACTGCTTGATGGTCGGTTCGGAGAACAAACTGCTTACAGGACAGATAATGCCTGAATTTCTGACAGCCCCATAAGGCTGCAAACGCTTCCATCTCCGTTGCGGAGTAACCCTTTTCACCCTGGGTCAGGGTTCTACTGGCATAGGCAACTGGTCGTTCCCGTAGCACCCGTGGTCCATTCGGTTTATCGGCGCTACGCGGCACCGAAAATTGTTGCTCCAAAATAGCACCAAAACCCTGCTTACTGGCATCAGATGACACATAAAAAGTTTTGTCAAAATCAGGAAAGGCTAAAACTGGAGCTTGAGTCAAGTGCCGTTTCAGCTCCTCGAACGCGTTTTGACAGGCTTCAGACCAGACAAATGGCACCCCTTTCTTCAATAAGTCCGTTAGGGGGGCGGCCACTTTAGCATAGTTAAGCACAAATCGTCGGTAGTACCCGCACATTCCTAGAAAAGATCGAATACCCTTCACATCCTTTGGTGGCTTAAGCTGAGATACAGCCTTAACCTTATCCGGGTCCACACTAATGCCATTCCGGCCCACATAGTGACCCAGGAAGGGCACTGATTCACGAGCAAAACAACATTTCTTAAGTTTAATACGCAGTCCATTGTCGCGCAGACGAGTCAGGGTCGACCTGATCATCGCTAAGTGAGCATCTTGATCTGTAGAGGGAATCAAGACATCGTCAATATATACAGGCAAATCCGTCAAGACCTTTTCCATTAGACGCTGAAACGTTGCGGGAGCGTTACACAACCCGAACGGCATGACATTCATATGGAAGAGGCCCATATGGGATACGAAGGCTGTTTTCTCCCTGTGTTCTGGGTAGACCTCAACCTGCCAGTACCCAGCCGCTAGATCGATAGTCGAGAAAATCACTGCCCCTTGGAGTTGATCCAATATTTCGTCGATTTTGGGCAACGGGTAATTATCCTTCTTCGTAATTTTGTTTAGCCGTCGATAGTCAATGACTAAACGTGTGGTCCCGTCTTTCTTGCCGACCAAGATGCATGGAGAAGACCAAGGACTAGTAGAGGGGGAGCAGACCCCTTCATCCAGCATTGCCCGTATATGCTTCTCAATTTCCGCTTTATCTTTAGGATTATACCGATAAGATCTACCCTTAACTGGCCCTTCCTTACCAGTATCAATCACATGTTGGTCCACTTTGGTCCGACCCGGGTTGCCCGGTCTGGCAACCACGTCATAAAATTCGACCAATATATCCCTCAGTTTCGCTTTACCTTCATCATCAAGAAACATAGAATCAAAATCTACGTTCTCATCAATAAATTGTTGACGTTCCTCTAAGGATGGCATAGGTTGGGAGGTCATTTCGTCTGCGGAATAGTGCATATCATTAAAGGCCTGGAGGCCTTTTTCAGTCAATGCCGGAGGTTCCTCGTAACCCCAATTCTGGTCAGCCTCAGCGACACACACCGTGGGGTCGACCCACCTTGGAACTGGTATCTCGTTACCCACGCTATTAACCATAGGGACCGTGTCGCCTGGGTGATACGGCTCCAATTGCTCAACCTCCTCGAGGGCGTGACGTAACTCTTTCTCGTTTAGGCGGGTGGCTGGATGGGTCGCCCAACTAGCCAGGTGAGGGTGCGCTTGTGCAAAGTTAACCCCTAACTCAGCAGCATACCGAAACCCTTGACGTTCCGTGACCGTAGTGACCGGCTCCGCCTGGCCGAGGGGTAGCCCCTTTGGCAATTGGGCCGTTCGGTCCAGGGGATTATAGACCTTGATGTAATTGACCTGGGAGGATACTTCCAAGACCCCAGGCACTGGGTAAACTTCATAATCTTCCAGGACTTCTTCTGATGGTTCAAACACGACTGCCTGGTTGATGGCTGGCTTTACAGCACCACCAAGCCAACAACGAACCGGGACCATAACTTCCGATCTAGGAGGGAGTTTGCATGTTTCCCGCATACAATAATATACCGTACAGGACACCGCTATACTGAAACGATTAGCTAAGGCCTGCAGGTCGCCTGGGGTCAGCAAGGGTACCTTCTTCCTGTCGCATAAAAGAAGGTGTTGGTGGGGAAAAATCACCCAATTATGGTCTGCCTGAAAGTCATAGCCAATAATAAAGTCTTGTTGTAGACTATTTGTCACGTTAAAAGTGTATTCATACCGAACGCCATGCAATTTGAAGGCAATCTTGGTGGTACCCAATATAGCTAGGCTCCGGTCGTCGGCAGCCGTAGCCACCTCCGTAGCTTTCGTCTCGTCCAGATGTAGACGTTTGTTGCTATTAAGTTGATCGAAGAAATGTTTGGACATCAGGCAGATGTTGGCCCCTGTATCCAGCAGGGCTAAGGTCTTGATGCCGCGGACCTCCACAATCACATACGGACTTTTCTTCAAGGCAATATGAGTACACTGCGATACGAAAAAGGGGGACGTTCCATCCAGGACAGAGAGGACCGCTCTGTTCAAGTGCTTAGTCTGCGCTGTGGGTTGCCCACTATCATCCTCGACGTCGCTAGCTTCTACATCTAAGTTAAACTCGACTCGTTGAGCTGGGCTAAGGGCAGCCCGCAGTTGTTGTTCCAAGTCCCAGATTCCGTACTTGTCCCCTAGATCAGTAGGAGTCGCTTCCTGCTGATCTACGATGGCCGTATCGCGTTCGGCTAAGTTTCCAGACGGGGCGGTCGCTCCTGAGTTTGTTACGACCTCGTCCTGATGTAGTACTGGAGCGTCATCCCTATTAGTGGAAGTCTCTTCCTGCACCACAGGTGCCGGTTCCTCGTCTATAGGTGTGCTATCCAGCACAATGATCTCATTCGGGTCGTTTAGGCGAATTCCCCGTCTGCCCTTGCGGGGTTGCGGCGGGTCCTCCGACCAGATAGGCTGGTCTGGTTCACGGAGGGTTCCCTGCTGTTGAAGTTCTAAGGTCCGCTCATAATCCTTCTGAACAAACTCGGCCAATAGTTGTTCAAAGCTCTGGGTAGACTGACGTACCTGGTCCGTCACGGACATTACGTTAACAGCCAATTGTTGAATCTGTTCGCCAATAGACTGGGCGACCACTTGCGCTTGTTCGACAGCTTGATTGACAGTTGCCCAGCCTTGACGAATGTCTGCATACTCCGGAGTTTCCAATAGGGCAAATCTATTCCGGGTAGATACACCGGATTGTACCGGTGTTTTCGGATGTTTCATCCCTTTTTCTACCGGTTCCCACTCACCCTGAGTGTCCCTTCGCAATTTCAAAGGTGTTACTGGAGTAGCTCCGGACCTATGAACTTCAACAGGTGCTAGTGTGAGACCCGAAGTACCGGATTCGTCATCCGATACGTCCGTTTCCGTGAGTTCTCGTCGGCTAGGATTGTTCGCTGCTGACCAAGGTTTCAAAGAACTCGGCCGCTTGGGTGGGGACGCCCCAGTAATCACAATACTGGGCGGTTTCTTCGTAGGGATAGGAGTTTCCGGCACCACCTGGGTAGTGACAGCCAGTTCTGACGTTGGGGTTTCCCCAGTGCTTACTGCTGAAAGCCCAGAACCCGAGGGTTGATTTTCCCCAGGGCTTTTAGCTTGCTCCCCATTTACAGGGGCCTGGTTTTCCCCAGGGCTTTTGCGATAAGCCCCGGCTCCCGATTGATTCTCTGTCCGTGTTGGTGTCCATTGTTGGAGAGGCCGGATAACCTCGATAGGGTCCGTCTGTACCTCCTTCGAGGTAGATGTTTTCCTTTGCCTCCGAGCTGTGCCCGTGCCAGGTTGCCTAGCACGAGTCTGTGCCGCCATGGCCGCGGAATTCTCCTGCCACTTCATGGCCTTGCGGACTGTATTAAGCATATTCCATTCCGTACCGGGTGCTTGTTTCCACCGCCTATTATACGGGACTGGGCGTTGAGAGGCCCCTCCGTCGCCGAAGGGTTTCACTTCCTTACGCCAGCGGTTCCAGTATTTATATGGCCGAAGGTTGCCTTCGCCATCATAGACCACGTCTCCTCCGTCCGGGAAACCTCCATTTGCGAGGACCACTTCCTCTTCTGGGAACCATTCAGCCCGTCTACGTACCTGTTTGCAAGTCTTACACGGACATTTCCACGGGTTTACATCGTAATTCGTATCTTTATTCAGATATAAACACACGGGTTCTTGTTTCGGTGAGGGAAGGGGGTCGCCTCCTTCACCCTCACTTTCCGAGTCACTACTCCAGAGACCACCATGATTCCAATAAGGTTCGTTATCAGGCTTGTTAGAAAAATTAGAATTAGTAACAACAAACGCTTGGACCGCACAGACCATTTCACCAGACGGCTTTGTCGGTGCGGGACACGGGGCCAGGTCTACTGCCCGTGCCCCGCATTCTCGTTTCCCGTTTCCGGGAAACCTTCATACCGACGTGGGCCTACATAACCCCGGCTAATAGAGCGGGGTCTAACCGGCTGTTGTCGTTGATTCCTTTGGTCCTGCTGGCCTTGTTGCCGTTGCGGCTCCTGCGGGTTACGCTGGTCCTGATTCCTTTGCCCTTGGTTCCGTTGGTTCTGGTCGTAGCGACTCCGGGCAGGGGGGTCACCCTCCTGACCTCTGTCCCGGTACTGTCGATGGACATTACCCCTAACCTGCTGTTGGCCCTGATCATTCTGACTCAGGTATTGCAGGTAGTCTGGGCACTGTTGTTGCCTATGGCCAACCAGACCGCATTGCCAACACCTGCCCATAGGCGCGCGGGGCGGTAGTCGTTCGTCGTTCCGTTGATAACCCTGGTTACGATTCTGGTTCTGAGTCTGGCTTTGCCCTTGAGATCGCTGTTGGTCCTGCTGGGGTCGCCCCTGAGTGGCATTATAGCCTCGTGGTCCCTGACTCTGGGCACTAAAGACCATAACGGCCTGTTCTTTATCCAGTTCTACCTGTACTGACTCCACAATATGGAGAGCCCGCGTGATCAAGTCGTTCTCCCGCACATGTGGCCAGAATTGAATGTCGGCCAATGGGGCCGCCATTCTAGAGCGTAGATCCGCTTTCAAGCCTCTTTTGAATTGGGCCACTACCTTCTTTTCCCGATCAAAACCAGGTTCAAACGGAAACGCTTGCACCGCTAGCAAGCGCAGCGCTGCCATATAGTCATGTGGCTTTTCACGCGGTTCCTGCATCCGGCTATAAAATTGCTCTGCGTATTGCTCCGTAGTAACAGGCAAGGGTTCGTACAGCTGTCGGATCCTAGTCACTAGGTCCTCGAAAGTGTCCGGTGGACAGGGGGTCATAGATTCTTTGACCTTGTCATCAAGCAAGGTCCACAGGATTCTATACTTCATGCCGGCTGGCACGTCATGAACCTTTACTGTGGTTTCGAAATTCGCCAACCAGCTAGTAAACTTGATATTACTCTGTGACCCTTGAAAGGGTTTAACCCCCTTAAAGCCCTTCAGATATTCACCCAGATGTTTAAAACTCTCATATGAAGAGGGTTCTCGCTGCTCTGAAAGACGTGGTCGTTGCGACCGCTCTCGTCGAGAGGCAGGGTAATCCCGGTCCCGCGAATAGCGCCTAGGACTAGGCGTTCTACGCACGGGTGACGGGGAGTGGTAGCCCCGTGATGGGGTCCTAGACCGCCGTATACCATCTCTCCGCCGGCGGGGTTGCGCCACCGGCGAACCTCTCACCTGGTCATCAGAGGAATCCAGATCTACAATTGGTGGGGCCCGCTGTGGGCTCCCTCTACGGCTACGGACCGGTTCCGGGCTCGGCTGCCGAGCTGGCTGAGACTGCCCCATTTGAAACGGGGGAGCCCCTGCATCTGGATCCATGCTGGGGTTGGGCCACATACGCAACAGTTCCATGCAAACTCGAGGAAAATTCTGCTCGAGTGCCTCCCATGTTTCCCGCGGAATTTCTGCTATCCAAGCTGTAAGCAAGCCTCTAATCACACTATATTCCTGTTCGGTCAGGCCTCTCACTCGGAAAAGGCCAGCGGTATCCGGCGTTTGGGGCCGGTGCCGGACCGGTACGGTGGGTTGATCCCGTAGCGGGACCACCCACGCATCCATGGGTCCGCGCACTTTCGGTTTCCTCTCCGGTTCTTGTTCTGAATCACCGCTATCCGGTCGTTGACTACTGCTAGCCCGTTTCGGGCGCTTTGACCTTGTGAGGTCAATATGAGCAGTTGAGCGGAACCGTGGGCCTGACACTGCTGGTTCACTAGGGCCTGGTAGCCCCGATTGTCGCGGGGGTCCACCCCCCTCTTGCCGTCGAGGCTTAGAGCGGGTAAACTGAGGGAATGGTCGCGTTCCTGGTTGTCTGCGTATAATGGAGCTATCCGACCCCAATCTTGGTCGTTGCTGAAATAAATTCATTTCCAGCTGGTTAACAAAAGCTCGTAGGTCCGAGACATCAGACATCCCTGGCACCGGTTCTGCCAGCGGTTCCCTATCGGGCTCTCTGTTCCGGAGAGTAGAATCGATCCGAGCCAGTTTGAGCCGAAGAAACTCCAATTGATCCCTAATGCTTGCCTGTTCGTCCCATTCTTCCTCTATAACCTCACCCTGATCAGTAGGTGACAAAAACTCATCGGTCTTCTGTGAGGCCTCGTCCTCTTGTTGGTCGTCGTGACCCTGATCCGTGGCTTCTTCGAATAATTCCTCCCTTTTGGAGGCCTTATTTTTGGCCGAGTCTGATCGCAAGTATGGTCTACTAAGCGTAGCGCTTGTAGAAGCAGGGCCCGCCGAGGCCTGGCTGGATGATGATTGAGTAGAAGAATTTTTACTCAAGGTCGATGGGGGAAACAGTCGTCCAAAACCATCTGGATTCAAGGGCCGATTATCCATTGCGTCACTTGAAGTGGCCGTATCAGCCGGCTTGGTCGAAGCCTTAGACGTTTTCACAGGGGAATGTTGAACAGACATTGAAGAATAAAAGAGGATACACAAACAAAAGATCAAAAAGTAGGTACGTATGGCAAATCTTGAATGATAATAACAGCACGAGTTAAAAACAAGCTACTTTAAAAGAACAAATTAATAAACAAGTATAAGGAGATCAAATTGGAGAAATAATAAAGGAAAGCAATTAATAATTACTAGGCAAAAGACAAAAGATATAAAAGTTAAAACGTAGACAAAAACTAAGACAAAGACAAAGAAAAGGTCGAAGACTGGCAGCCTAATGTAAAGTTGGAAGTGTAGGGGCAACCAAACTTTACGGGTGGAAACTGTGCGCGTATGGAAACGACGAACCTGGAGGAGACTTATGTTCCAGTCGACCTGGGCAGATCTCGCCAAGAAATTAAGTAAGCCTAACAAACTACCAGACGAGTGGACTAAAGGGATAAATGAATTGCCTTACTACTGGACTACTAAAGAAACTTTGATTAAATTAAATACACGCTCAGTAATTAATTAGCCTACCTGGATTTGGAAATAACTCAGAGTCTTACCTACCGAGTATACAGTTCTAATAAGACCTAAATAAACACACCCTAACGGTTCAGCTACTGGGACCCACATTTAAAAAAATAATAGACAAAGGGAGAGACTCCCGAAAAGTACACAGCAAAGTAAATTTTGACATAGAAGCATTCATCAATAAAGTTACAAAACAGAGAAAATTCAGACAAAATATACATTTCAGAAAATAGTTACTTTCAAAAGGACATAGCAAATTTCGACACATTTATAAAACAAGTCTATTATAACACAAATTCAATCCGAAATTATTTAAACCCTTCAAAAAATACCTACTATCTCAAATATTTCCCTAAGCCGTCACGGCTGACTAAATAACCTATTTGAAAATGACATAGATAAAACCCTTTTCTAAAATACGCAACCATATTAGATACTAATTAAAAAGGGAATAAAACTCAGAAACACACGCTAATAAATTTTGGTCGACCCACGAGGTCGCCTTGGAGTCTATGTGTAAAAAAAAAAACGAATCAATAACTTACGGCTACAGAAAGGGTCCAAAATGAAAGGCAGAAAAAACACGTATTAGGCAACTCAGGCCAAAAAAACACGGCCGCACGCTAGAGAATTTAGACAAGACTGACTGGTTTTTAAAGTGAAGGCTGAGAGAGATGCCTAGTGAATTTTGATTGGCTGAATTTGAGACCCTCTTGCAGACCCGACTATGCGCTTCCACAAGTCTAGCTCAGCAGCGCCACCTAGTCGCTAAGTGGGCTGAATAAAACATAGCGCATTTCAACATAAGAAAACAAACACTTTTAGACTAATTTCAACCCAAATTTACACAACACATATTTCTCATTAAAAACATCACTCTTACTAAAATTTCACACTAAAACAAACTCACTAAAATTACACATAACTCACACATTACATCACACACATTACAGTTTCTAGAGGATTATCTCTCAAAAATGCGAATGTAGTCGAAATATTTTAAATTTGTCCGGAATTTTCGCAAAATTTTGTGCCTTTGGTCGGTGGGGGGCCGGGCGTGGGGGATAAACCTAAATTTAGGTTTCCTACTTTGCTACATTATTATTGTGGCAGGCATTGTTGACTTCCTCCTATAGTCAGTCGTGCGTTTTTCATTTTATTACTTCTAATGTAATTTTTAGCAACTTATTTTGTTAGCATTGTTAGAAAATTTCGTTGAGTCTAACTGGAAACATGTCGTTAATTTTGCAGATCACTAACACAGGAACAGGATCATACTTGCTAAACAGGATTTTAATTTTACTATTTCATTTATTATTTCTATCTTGTGCTCAGTCGGAAGTTGTATGTTGTGAAATGAATAAACTAATCAAAACTTTCGTAAACTTGTCCGACTGAGTTCTAAGTATCGTATTATGCTGAACAGCAGTGGCCCATGGGCGTTTTTCCGGAATAACCAATTTAGGATTTTTGTAATCTAAACAAGCCCCCCCCCGAAAAGAACGCCCATGGACGATATATTGAAAATCAACTTATAATTGCTGTATCGTTAATTTTCGATAAGTTTTTGCGGAACCAGCAGCCTGGCAAGTGTCAGTTTCCCCCACAGGTCTATCCAAACAGCCATTGCTTGTTGTACATCTTTGAAATATAGCTTAACAACTCACTACTTTCTTCACAAGATTGTGGTTTTTAATGCCCATGATAGCGAGCACTGAAAAATCCAAAAAAGAAAGCCCCCCGAAAAAATGCCCTGGGCGTTTGATTGGTTGGCCATTGTTTGGCATAATACGGTAGTTAACCGGTCAAGTCAGATATTTTGTAAAGGCCTTCATAAAATTAATCGCAGTTTGGTTTTTAAAAAATAGATCGGAGAATCTCTAAGAATGATATCTGCGGAAACAGAATTTGCCATATGTGCAGATTGAAAACATTAAAGAGCAATCATGACGGATTCTACTTCTAGTTCAGCAAAAATAAACCCCTCATAAACACGCCCTTACCCAACTGCAACTTAACCAAAAGTTCTGATTTTTCCCCAGCTCATATGTAATTTTGTTCAGTTGTAGGAAATAAAATAAGAGTGCAAGCAATAAACAACAAAACGGTGATCAAACGACACCAAAACTACTGCAGCCGCTGATATATTTTTATTTGAAAAGCCGTAAACTGAAAAAATGTGGAAAATAACAAGTTTTTAGGAAGAAATAATACTTTGACTGCGGTAACCGCGCCTTGATTTAACCGCGGTTACCGCCAAAAATAAGCGGTAAAAACCGCGGTTAACCGCGCGGTAACCGCACCAAAAAAGCGCGGTATGCGGTAGTGAATATTTGCTACCGCGCCCATCCCTAATCTAGACTCGGTGGGGAAAACTCCATGTGCGAGAAAAGACCCAAATTTCAAGATAAATTTTTTGTAGCAGCAAAAGGAAAATTCATGCAATTCTTAGCTCAGTAGAGCCTCCTGGTCAATTCGGTATAAATTTTACCTTTCTATTTTATCGGTATAAATTTTATCTTTCTATGCGTTGTCCAGGTGACCGAAAGCAAGTAAAATTCAACCAAAGTTTCAATTTCGTCAAGTGGCCAATTGTTGACTAAGATGGGTCCGGGTTGGCTTTAAACCCAATAAAACGTTTTCTATGTGATAGTATGCTTAAAGTGCAGAAATTAAGCAAATTTAAAAATCTAAAATTTGCTATGTTTACGTGTTATGCACACACAAAATTCTCAATGGTCAAGTCAAAGGAGAAATCGGTGTTTAAAGACTGTCAGTCTGTAATTTAACTGGTCTGTCTGAAAAGCTAGAAAATACCTTTGCTTGTTTTATGTCGCCAGTAAAATGCTTCCTTGTAAGCAAAGCTCGATCTCTTCCCAATTCTGAAATTTGAGATAACTACTTCGTTTGAAAGCGACGCTCTAAAGGGCAGGGTTGGGCGAGACCGAGATTTTACCGAGACCGAGACCGAGAACGAGACCGAGACCAAGGTACCGAGACCGAGACCGAGACCGAGACTGGGCAAGTCTCGGCTTTTGGGCGACACCGAGACCGAGACCGAGACTAGCAATTTTTAGCTTAAAATTAGTTTCAACCATTTTTTGAGGCTTAGATCTAGTATTAGGGGCTTTAACACATAAACATATGGTTTCCGCACCTGGTTAGTTAATTTTCATAACATTGATTTAAAATTTTCGCCAAAATCAGATGTTTTCAAAAAATTTTAGTAAAGGGACGATCAACCAACCAACGCTGATAAATTGATAACTATTAAAAAATAGGGTAACACGGACTAAGGTGGCAAGAGCAGACAAAGATCGTAAACATTTGTTTTCAATTTGAACAAATCGAGTCCACCAAGACCAAGCGCCACTTATTAGCTGCAGAAAATGCTAAATGAGTAATATTCAAAATTATAAGGAAAAGAGAAGTGGGGAAAGGAAGACAAAATATATTTCAATGAGGAAAAGTTTCATTATAATGCTAGAATTCGTCAAAATTCAAACTTTCTTACCTTGTCTTACAAAAAATCGGCCCGCGCGGGCCACTGCGGGTACTAATTTTTGGCCCGCTCCGCCCCGCCCCGCGGGTACCCGCGGCCCGGGCCCAACACTGGGTGAAACCAAGAGTCCATAATTTATTCCTTTATATTATAGAAGAAGAGTAAGCCACTAGAGGGCTTCTCTTCTTGGTATTGCGTAACGGTGCTCCGACCACAATACGCGAATGTTCCCCCGTTTGGTGGGGGGGTCGACCAGCATACCCCCTCCCCGTTTGGAGGGGGGGGGGGTAGGCAAAAGGGGTCCCCGTTTGGTGGGGGGGTATGCAAAAGGGGTCCCCGTTTGGTGGGGGAGTAGGCAGAATGGGGTCCCCGTTTGGGGGGGGTCGCCAAGTCAGGCTAAGATTGGACGAATCTGATTGGCTGTTGGCGACCCCCCCCCCAAACGGGGACCTCTTTTGTCTACCCCCCCACCAAACGGGGACCTCTCTTTGCTACCCCCCCACCAAACGGGGACCTCTTTTGCCTACCCCCCCCCACCAAATGGGGACCCATTTTCAAATAGAACAAAAACTACCGTAATCCTCTGCTCTACCCCCCCACCAAACTGGGAGGGGGTCTCTGCATTCTGATTGGCTGTTGGCTACCCCCCCCCACCAAACGGGGACCTCTTTTCTGCTACCCCCCCCCCCACCAAACGGAGGGGGGGTATGCTTTGTCGAAGAGAGCTACCCCCCCCACCAAACGGGGGAACATTCGCGTATTGTGGTCGGAGCACCGTTACGCAATGCCAAGAAGAGAAGCCCTCTAGTGGCTTACTCTTCTTCTTATATATAGTGCAATTATGCACTCTTGGTGAAACCTTTTGCTCACCTCCCTCCCACCAAACGGGGGAACCTTTTGCCTACCTTCCCACCAAACGGGGATCCATTTTGAAAATGAGTAGAAACCACTGTAATCCTCTGCACTACGCTCCTCCCACCCACCAAACGGGGTACCCTTTCGCCTATGTACCTTCCCACCAAACGGAGATCCATTTTGAAAATAAATACAAACTAACTTACCATAATCCTCTGCTCTACCCTCCACCTCAAACGGAAACGGGGTCTCTGCAATCTGGGCTGTCGGCTACCCTCCCCTACCAAACGGGGAGGAGCATATTTGTCACCCCTCCATCAAATGGGGGAACATACGCGTATTGTGGTCGGAGCACCGTTACGCAGTGCACTGAAGAGGAGTCCTCTAGTGGCTTATATACTCGTCTTCCCATGCACAGTGCAATTATGCACTATTGATAATAACAAGAGAATAGGCACACTCCATGTTATCAGAGCAAAAACTATGCTCTGCTCGCTAACGGCCTACCCCCCCCCCCGTAAATTAGACCCATCACTTCAAAGAATTTTGTGCGCTGTTATGTTTGTGTTCCGAGGCCCGAAGCAGTCGGAGGAGGGTCACTAGGGTCTGATGTGCGGGCGGGGGGGGGGGGGTGGTTGGGCCGTTAGCGAGCAGAGCATAGTTTTCGCTTTAATAAGAGAGAGCTTACCTTAGCATACTCTTATCATTATGTACTCTTGGTAATAATAACTAAGAGTGTGGCGCGCTCCTTGGTGGGGAGGGGGAAGGTACAATTGCTTTGCAATTTTAAATATGCAGAAACTTACATATATATAAAACGTACATACTGTTTTATTGCATGAAGTAAGCAGTGTAAGCAAAAATAAAAGCTGTTTTCTTTTGACACCAAGATTTAGCATTTTCATTTGTGGATATGCGTATCTGGTGGTGCTGAGTGCATGGGCTGGGGTACTCCATGCACGCACAGGGGAGCTCCTTGCATGTCTGGGTACGGGGGAGCTCCTTGCATGTCTGGGTACGGGGGTGCTCCTTGCATGTACGGGGACGGGGATGTTCCTTGCATGTACGGGGGTGCACTTTGCATGTACGGGGGAGCTCCTTGCATGTCTGGGTACGGGGGTGCTCCTGGCATGTACGGGTACGGGGGTGCTCCTTGTGTATACGGGGGTGCTGCATGCACGCACGGGGGTGCTCCTTTTATGTGCGGGGGTGCTCTTTGTGTGTACGGGGGTTCTTCTTGTATGAACGTAGATGTTTCGTGTACTGGCGGAGGTGCTTCTTGCATTGTAGGAGGCCCCCCTTGCATGTGCGGAGGTGTTTCTTTCTTGGGTGGAGGAGCTTTTTGTTTGGGTGGAGGTGCTTTCTGGCCAGACACATCAGGCTTTTTATTCGCATACGGTTTACAATGCTTTGCCAACCACCATCTTTTTACGAGACAGTGCACCAGTGGTGCGGTGTAACAAACGCAGCACAAGAGGCCTAGTATGGTGATAATTGCAATCGGTAGGGCATGAGGAATGCATTTATAGCAGCAATTCTTTTTCAAGGCTTCGTCCTCACACAGATATCTACAATCCTTAACTGGGCTATTACATTCCATGTTGCAGACGATGTCTCTGTAGCAACCGGTGCATACTGGGTCGACACTTATTAGGATTAGCACAACAGATGCGAAAGAACACATTTTCGAAAAGAATATATGCGTTACGTACATGAAGGGTTCGTGATGAAATCTTGGCAATTCTGTTAATTTTATTCATTTCTATTGCAACTCTGAATCATAAGCCTTGATGTAAAGAAAAGGGTATTTGGGGGTCGTTTTTCTTCAGTTCTTAGTAAATTCTCTACCTTTCCCTATGGACCAGGGACATTCAAGCCTCCGAATTTCCCATCCAAATCACAGGGGTCACAAAATAACAGCCTTAATTCCACACCACTAAATGGTTCACTCAGACTTATGTCACTGATGTTAGCTTTCAGATTCTACCTATCTAAGTTTCAGTATTAATTCGCTCAGACGCAGGTTAAGCCCGTAAGTAAGATAAGAAAGATAAATTTGATTATTTAATATAATAGGTAAAAGATTAATTAACAATATAATAAAATTAAATGTACAATTACAATACAGGTACAAGGTCACAGATCAAATAGCACATGGTATTCATATTACTCAATGACAGATATATTTTAATTCCTCAAGTTTTAGTCGAATGCTTTTAAAACCTCAACCATTTAAACATACTAATAGCCGTACTCTTGACTCGACAACTCACGATTTCAAGCTACCTTTGGTGATCCGGTTTCCAGGTGCGTGTGTGTTGATCCGATCGACAGGTCCTCCGCTGACTGGACGGGAAATGTGGTAAGCAAAGCCAATAAGGAATTAATAGAATAGAATGCAGAAAGAAACTGAGTCGTGGCTGGCCCCGTGAACACAAGAAAAATAAGATAGGTCCTCACCGACCTCCGAATAACAATCCAGCAATTGATGACCGGTCTATCCCACGTAGGGCTCTCGGTCAGAATCCAACAGCGACAAGCGCAAATACCAGAGCAAAAGTGACAACCGTATAGCTGGGCAGCACAACCACGACTGATTTGAAAATTTGGAAAAATTTTGAGGTTTCGGGGAAGACCTGTCAATCATGTGTGCGTGACGTGTAAGGCGGAGCTTGCGGCTCCCTTTCGTGTAGTGCGTTTTGTGAGTGTGTGTATCGTCATACGTCACTTATCTGTGACGTATGAACCCAGCTCTCGGGGTGAAGGAGGCTCCCAAAAATCCCAAACTTGGACGCATTAACCCCACTTAGTTTCCTGGGGAGATAAGTACCCAATTTTGGATTCGTTTTGCAAATAAAAGTGTCCATCAGAAAATAGTGAAATTTCCCAACTTCTTTGTCCAGCTAGAAACAATGTTCAACTTCAAACAAGGACCGCGATTCGTGACGACAATAGCAGACTAACAACCTCTTAGCCCCGAACTCAAGAAACTAACAGTAATTATTTCATAAGATCAAAACCTAGCTACACAGAACTTGCACAGTAGCAATCGGTCAGGTACAACAACTGCAGACAAAGATATAGAATTCAAAGTAGGAACTGTACAATAATTTAAAATGTAAAATGTACCATAATTAAAAATGTATGATTGTAATCAGTCAGTGCAAAATCCAACACAGTCATCCCGCAACAAAAAACAAAATCCTTCAGTTTTAACTTTAGACCAAGCCCATCCTAGTATCTCAAAAATTCTATCCTCCACATTGATAATAATTAGGTGTGTGCGATGTAGTGTTTGAGGCCGGCCGGCCTAAGCCGGCCCGCGGCCGGCCGCCGGCCGGAGACTTTTGCTCGCCCGCCCGCCACCGGCTACCGGCCGGCCGGCCGGCCCGTGGCCGGTGAGGCCGGCCGCCGGCTGGGATACAAATCACCAATCAGAAATTTACAAAATAGAGCAACTAAGCTTAAAATGAATTCCAACTCTAGTTATGCTAATTTTCTATGCGATGCTGTGCTATTTTTCCAAGATAACGTCCGAAAATAAATATCTTAGCAGTTATAATAACTGTACTGTAAACTGCACTAGGCCGGCAGCCGGCCGGCCGGCCGGCCGGCCACCGGCCGGCCTACGGACTCACCGGCCGCCGGCCGGCCGGCCGGCCGATGGTCTCGGCCGGGCCGGCCGGCGATCGGCCGGCCGGCAGCCGGCCGGCGGCCGGCCGGTGAAACCCCGGCCGGCCTCAAACACTAGTGTGGATGAATATTACAACGATGTCTTCATAATAATTAGGTGTGTGAAACGTATTGTTGGTCGGTCTTGTATGGTCCTAAAAAATTGTCTGATAAAAACTTCTCAAAATTTTGGATGTAAAGTGTGTAAAGTGTACGGCCACGGCGAGCATTAACACTTAGCATAACATATACTATCGTGTTTTGTATACGCATTTGTAATTTGGTTTATTAATAGGTATAATAAAACATTGTTTAGTAATAGCAAGAGTTCGTAATTCCCTTATATAGGAAGAAGAATAGTAAACCACTAGAAGGCCCCTCTTTTTGGCATTGAGTAACGGTGCTCCGACCATAATGTGCGAATATTCCCCCGTTTGAGGTGGAGGAAAGGAGCGACAAAAGTATCCCCTCCCCTTTTGGTGGGGGCTGCAGGGGGCAGTCAACAGCCAATCAGATTGCAGAGACCCCCGTTCACGTTTTGGGGGGGGGGTAGCGCAAAGGCTTACGGCGGTTTCGTTTAGGTTAGTTCCAAAAAGGGTGCACGTGAAGGATGTGGGTCCGCTTGGGGGGGGCTGGTTCCCAAAAGCCAATCAGAATTAGCCAATTCCAGCCTGTTTGGCCGAACAAAAAACTGAATCTGAATCTTAACAAAAACGACTGTATAGTACTTTCAGGACTAAAATAATTTTGAGACTGATTTACAAATTAAAATAAATTGACAATTCTCAGACTAAAATACTAAGTACATAGAAATACGTCGATAAAAAGTTGCTATAGACTTCTTTGCCGGATAATCCAGTTATTGCTCTGACGATACGCTGAATTGAGACTTTATTCTGACGATATTATCCGTGTGATGACATTAGTGTTCCACCAGGCATGCTCTCTGTTAGTTCCTTTATCAGAGCAAAACTATGATCTGCACGCTAACGAACGGCTGATCTGACAAACCAGACCCCCAGTGACCCCCGGCAAATCAGTACTTGGTCGAAAGGAGGGTATGCTTCAAGCTCGAAAACAAACAAGACTCTGTGCGCGCGATCTCTTTGAATGCCTCGAATCGAGTTCCATATGAGTTTAGAAATACTGCAGACGGTCAGGCTCCTCACCTGTACATCATCCAAAATGTGCAGAAAATTTAATGTTAGTGTTAATCTTGATGGTTAATTATTAATTGTTTGTTTAATTAATTAATAGCTTTGTAAAGATAAAGTTTGTAGTAAAAGTGAACAAAATTTGTGGATGGTCTGCTCTGCATCAATAATGTAATAATTTGTGATTAACCTTTTAATACCAAATCACAGCATGCTTTACTGTTACATTTCTCAGTTCATCAGTATATATGAGTGTTCTGTTTAGTTCTGTTCAGTTCAGTATTCCACTGAAATAAAATTCATAGGATGAGAGAAATATTGCACTTTCCATCAATTTAAGATCCAGTGATAACCTGAGAATTTCTTCGCTGCGGACAGGGACAGTATTGAGCATCATTTCCAGGCTGACCGGGTCCACCGGGCGGGCCGGGGGGTCCAGACGGTCCCGGATTTCCGTTGCCGCCCGGGGGTCCTTGGGGTCCAGGTGGTCCAGGGGTGGGCGTGCCACCTCCCTGCCCGTCCGGACCGGCCGGACCGCGATCCCCTGGCGCGCCAGGCTGACCCTTGGGTCCGGGTGGGCCCTTTCCTTCCCGGCCATCTCGGCCAGGCGGTCCTTTCGGACCCGGTTTTCCGGCGGATCCTGGGGTTCCCGGTTCGCCCGGAGTTCCGGGGGGCCCGGGCGGTCCGGTCGGTCCGGAGCCTCCGTCCTGGCCTTTGGGTCCTTTGGGCCCGCCTGGTCCTGAAATAGAGGAAAACAAATGGATGCTAGATTTATTACTAATTATTGTTCATTCGTTATTCGGCTCATTAAAGGCTTTCAATTTTAATATTATGTCTTTATACACAGTTTTGACTGAACCTTTGTTTTTGAAGAGTGTCTATCTCTGTTAAGGTCGTGCACCCCTTACGTGCAGATATAGTTGCAGAAAGTGCAATTATTGCCTGATTTCATTCAAATTTTCAGAAAATACATCGAGAACGATAATAAACGTCCTGTAGAAACGCCAGCTTCATAGCATTCATGTACAGTGAGAAACAAAAATTTGAAGTTCTAGAACCATATATAGAAAATTATGCCCAGCGACTATAATCATTTTAAAGCTTATTATGTGCTCTACAACTTTACTTTTTACGCAAGTCTCTAGCTCGTATCGTTTTTGAGCAGTGAATCTTTGAACAATTTTTGCTCGAAAATTGGTTATTTTTGACACGATCTTGCTGAAAACAGTTTTTGTCGAATTGGAGCCTGTGTACACTACAAGCGTAGGCAAGTTTATACTCAAATTAAAGAGCATCGAAAGGTTAATTAGAGCCCAGTACACTGGATGAGTCTAAAGTTATGGTCGAATAACTGATTTTTTCTAATTGCGGCCAAAATGTTTTGACCGAAGATTGCTCCACAACCAATGGGTGGATCTAAAAGATTTTTGCACACAGCATGTTTTGACAATTTGCCCGGGGCGGTTTTTTATTTTTCTCTTTATCAACCTCTAATCAAGTGCAATGATTTTTCAAAGTTGGATAAAATGCCAAATTTTCAGAAAATGCTCAATTGCCGCACACTAAAACGATATTTTGACAAAATCAAAAAACCGTCGCTGGCAAATTATCTCAGAAACACATTGGATATGACCATTTTCTTTTTGCGTAAAAATTTTTCAGAAAAAAATTTGGTCAAAAATTGAGGCTGTGTATGGTAAGTTTGCGACCAATACAAACCAGGTAGACACGTTTCAATGATACCAAACGACGCAGAAGGTGTAGAGCTTCATTTTGATATGTGGCTCAATTTATAGCTCCCAATATTGAGTAAGTTATAGCTTTCCAAAGAGGACTGAATGTAAGGGAAGTGCGACCTTAAATGCTATGCCTTTCCCGTCTAAATTGTGCTAGTTTATTTCTTAACTGGTAAAATTGTTAGGAATTTACAATAAAATAAAAGACGGTCCCTTGCAGTGTAAGGTGTTTTAGCTTTTTTAGTTTTTTCGATTCCATTTCATTCATGCACTCGATGAAACTTATTATTGCTCAATTCGACTAGAAATGATTAGTGAAAGTTCACGTTGCTTTTTTTCTGCCATTTCTTAAGTCAGGTTTCAAAAATGGACAAGAAAGAAACCTACCAGCAGGTCCAGCGGGTCCCGGATTTCCGGGAGGTCCACCGGGACATTCCCGACATCCGGTATCGGGTCTGGTTGGGACCTCGACGGTTCCGGGAAGTCCGGGTTTTCCCTTGTCCCCTTGTTCCCCTGGGATGCCTGGTTCACCAGGAGTTCCGGGTGTTCCTGGTGGTCCTTCCGGACAAGCGTTGTTGGCATCACATTCTAAACTATTAAAAGATTTTATTAATTAGTAATTAGTAATTAGTAATTAATTAAGTAATTAATTAGTAATTAGTATTAATTTTTCTACAGTCATTTTCTTTTCACAAAATAAGTAAACTGAAATATATTCCGTATGAGATCATAAGATTGCCACATCAACATATTCTGAGTGAGATTTGTAAAAATTCAGCTCTCAGGTGGGATTCGAACTCCTACTTGTTATGGCCACCAAAGCGCAGCCGATGAAGTTCTGAGCGGTCTAGACGGATTTTCTTTCTGGCGAGACTATGTGGATGAAACCACGACGAAAGCTCAAAAGCATTTTAGTAGAATTAGCATAAAATGTTAAGTGTTAGACTGATTGAGCGGTTGGAAATCTGCATGACTAAAGAAGCCTGAATCAAGCAAGCGTGATTCCAGCTCATGTGCTCACTCAGTGGTTAGCGGAGTAGAGGTCGTTGGTTCGATCTCGGTCTGGACATTTAGTTTTGTGATTTTCCAATTTCACTCTTCATAAAAAGCATTAGTCGAATTTTTCGTTCACTGATTAGGTACTGCTTACCTTAAATCGCCTGCCGATATAATGCTGAGCTGAACACTTTAACATTTTAACACTAGATTTAAATAGTTGAAAATACCTGTTCTCTTTTGTTATAGGTGTGGTTTCCTGGGTGAATTGCTGTCAACTATAAAAATACGCAATTCTTCAATTTCCTAATACTAAGAGTGTATATATAATACATAACAGTGTAACGAGCGTCACACTCTGTTATTAGCTTGCGATACATGCTCTGCACGCTAACGGCCCTCCCTCCCCCGCAATTGCGTAACTAGCTGACCGCCCCCCCCGAAAATGAGTATCCCGAACCTACGCAATTGCGCATCCTCACTCTTGTTTACAGTAAGCCACGGATATCACCCATCATTTGCCTTATATCATGACCCCCCGAAAATCGGATCCATCATTTTTTATGTAGAATGATGGGCCAGATTTGTAGGGGGTGCCTTTCTACTGAAAAGGTGAGCATACCGAATTGCATGCTGGGTACTGATTTGTAGGGGGGCACTATATTACGCAATTGCGAGGGTGGGCCTTAGCGCGCGCAGCATGGTTGATAACAGAGTGTAACGCTTGCCACACTCTCATCTATTATGTACTCTTGTCAATACAAAAAGTTGGCTAAATTAATTGAAGCTTACGGCAGATTTGTCGTTTCTTTCGGAACAACTCTGTCAGGGCACTTTTCCCATAGTGATCCGGTCTTTTGAGCATCAACATTTGGCGCCAAGTATGATCTGTTTGTAACTGAAAAAGGAAATTCTTGTAGAAACAAATGTGGGAATGACACATCATGAATGCATGTTTCAGTCTTGTTTGCAGATATATGCTATTTTTGAAGAGCATAACATTATTTTCTATATATATCAGGATGTCCAGTCTAGCTCAGTCTTAATCCATAATTAAGTGCGATCGGTCCCTGCTCATGTTTTCTGTCCGTGATCTTCGTCTCTCTGCCTCTTGTCCGCTTTTGCACAAACTAACTGCGGAGGGGAACACAGCATCACTCTTGCAGGAAAATTTCTTTCAAAACTGTGATCTGTACCTTAAACTCCTGCATTCCAGTAAGGATATCGGCGTGCAACTGATTTCCCTCCTGATAGACGATGGGAAGAACGCAGATGCAGGACAAAAAGGCGGCCGTACTGAAGAAGATGCTGCCGAATCCTGCGATCAGAAGCGGATCCGTCGTTTTGTAGTCCACTAAGCCAAACATGACGAATTAAATACAGTGAGATGAGAACTGAAAAAAGACTGGAAAATCAGAGTAAAATTCACTGTCTAAGCAAAAAGAATTAATGGCTAGGACACTGTCTAAGCAAAAAGAATTAATGGCTAGGACACTGTCTAAGCAAAAAGGATTAATGGCTAGAAATTTGAGCTGAAATTTTAGGATGATGGAAGTTTTAGCCATATATAACTTAATTAATTAATGATTATACGTTGATGTTTGTAAATGTATAGTAAAATTTGATCAGTAAATATAGGTATACTGCAGTCTTTAGACATTTTCGGTGCAGAGTTAAATTAGACGTCAAAACCTCCACTACTGCGCTACTTTATATGAGGCTTATCTGGTGCATTTATAAAATTTAGGAGAATTTATATCAGTTTTGCAAAGTACAGTTGCAACAAAATTTGTCACACTTTAATTTTATGGATTGAAAAAATCACCTATTTGAATTAAAACTTTTTGTATCCCCCCTCTTAATTCAAAACCTTGCTTATATTTCCTACTTACAAAAATAGCCTCCTGTAGTTTGGCGAAAAAAACTGGGCTACCAAACTTTTCTGCAAGGAAAGCCCACTCAAAAAGACTGAATAGTTTCAAAATTTCTCAAAATTCTAAGAAAATTTAACCTAATAAACCTATTGAAACTAATCTGGGTCAAGCCAATTTATAGTGACAGATTTTTTTCTCACCGTCCTATATTTTGCGACTGAGTCAACAATTAGTGCGTGTACGATAAAGTTTTCTGCTGAAGTTGGTGCTGAGGTTATGACTTGCAATTGTAATTTCTTCTTAACGGGATCCGATTTCAAACTTAGCATATCTAAATTCTAGTAGTAAATAAATGCATTTCTAGCTACCACATCACCTGCTGAAAAATACTCTGCCAAAAGTATATTCAATTCGCCCTGAAATTCCCGAAGAGTTCGTTTTTTGCAAGAGCACAAAAGTTATGGTACCAACATTTGCGGGGTGATAACTGTGAGAACTGAATCAAGAATTCTGAAATCCCTAGATTTTGTCATCATCCGGTTTAGGTGCAACAGTTGCAAAGGACAAAAGTTGATAACATTGAAGCTATGCCAAATTGTGCTAGAAAACAGAATCCAGGAAGTGTAAGCAGCGATTTGGTGACAAAATCCCAGGTAGCACGACGACAATACAAAATTAAAATGAGAATTACCTAAATTAAATTATTAATGATTAATAATAATAATAATAATAATAATAATAATAAAATTAAAAGAATTAAAAATATTTGTGCACTGATGTGCTTGGTTAATTTGTAATGAACGAGATTCAAATCTTTGTGATATTTGATGACAGCATTACGCTGAAAACGTTAAGTATATGTAATGAAGTGGGTAGGATTGGGATTCCAAATTCCGCTGCAGCCTGTCACAACTACTGACTCTTGGGATAGCAACCACTTCGAGTACACGGAAGGCTGACGCGTTTATCGGTGAGGATAAACTTAGGCACAGGATCTTCGGAAGGTGATTTGTCCAGAACCAAAGATTCCTTGCGGTCAACCTGGATGGGGTCTAGATGTGAGTTCGTTTGATGAGGATAGGGATCCAAGGGATATCAGTGGCAAGCGGGGTCGACACTTGCCGTTTCTGGATAGGTGAATCAGGTCTGTATCAAAGAACACTGATTGAGAATCTTGATTGCCAAATCAAGATTCTAGCACGATGATGATGATGTCTTTGTCGGGACCAAGGGTTCAATTTAAACACTTACTTGTACAGGGACTGTGAATCCAGATCTTGATCGATCCTTATGTCCTAGTCACTAGATGCAGTAGTAGGACACAACAGTTTAATGACAATAGCTATGGTGATATGGGCAATAATAATTATGATAACAAACAGGGAACAGGATTATTATTATAGTGTGTATAAACGATAAAACAGGTTACTAATCACAAACTGTATACTGTATAAACAATTAGACAAACAATAATAGTTTGCCAGAGTTGCCAGTATCTAATATACCCAGATGACTAATTGTTGTTGTTAGGGACAAGGTTCCGATGGCTAAACTCAATTCTACTCTATTCCTCTTTCTTCCCTTTCTTGACTAACTGACTAGCAAGTTATTAACCTATTACCAAACTCTATCGTGCAATCCCTATATGCTTGTGTTCGTGTGATAAGATTATAACTCTTCTACCGTCCTCCTTACTAAAGGACAAAACAATATCAATAAGATAAGCTTACTAGACAATCTAAATTAACTAAATTAACGGGGGTTAGTAGTGCAAAGTTTCCGGTCTTTGGGTGAGCCCGAAATGCTAGTAACAATAGCACTTTCGGTTGCTATACGGTTGCCAAGGGTCAAACACAAGGGGGGTCCGGCTGGGGGGAATTCCTGGTCCGTTTATGGGTGTTAGTACAGGTTATTTTTAGATTAATCTCTTAGGGGGATAGGGGGATCCAATAGGTTTTCCACCCATAAATCGAGTCTTCCAGCATGGGGAGATTCTTCAGGAGCTTCCAGTATATCACTGTCAAGGCAACAGTAGAATTCCTCGTCCGAAACTGATCTTTCCAGTCTTTTCAATATCCGTCTGCTGACTTCATAAATGGCATCTTGATCAATGGGCTTAAACTTACTTTTCCCTGGATTTTTGATGAGATCTGTGATTTGATATTCCAACTGAGGGGGGGATGAGGCTCCGCCCTGGACCATGAAGATACTAGGGTCTAGGACTCGCAGGAGCTCTTCTTCGGTGAGCATCTCCCCCAATCTGTCCAAAACTCTTCGAGCAAATTTCACAACTGGGCCCATCTCGACAAGGGCAGGTTCCGGCTGATACTCTTGTTTTGATTGAGAGATAATAGAATTCTGAAGCTGTGGTTTCTGATCCTGTTCCGTCTGATTCCGTTCGTCTTGCTTCTTTTGTTCCATCAGTTCTTGTTCCGAAATTAAGGGAGCATGCAGTAAATCCATTGCCATGCTACCATGAGCAAGGACTTTCCGTGCACTTTGCATCACGGCAGGCAAATCGATGCCAGGGTTTGGCTTCGGATTTTCAGGAGTTGGGTTAGGATAAAGGGAGATGATTCCATTATCCTGATGGCTGACAACGGGCCCAATCTGTGGGGTAGGGGATAGTCCGAGTTGTATTCTGAATTCTCGTACTGCTTCTCCCAATCCAATGGCTAAAGCGTCTGAGGGAGGAACTGATTGAAACCTAGGAGCAGGATATGCCTGATTGAAGTCGTGACATCGAGGGCTTCGTTGCAATCCCCGTCCACGTCCCAATGACCGTCCGCGTGGTTGGTTCCGTCGCTGATCCTTTTCATAAGACCCAGGAAATCTCTTCGTCGGTGCGATGGCCATTTGGGCAATCTCACCATTTGAGTGTTCAGAAGAGCTCTCTTTCTCTGTATTCTTCTCATGAATAGAAGAGGAATTTGATGAATCCTGTGAAAGCCTTTTCTTCACATGAGATGGATAACCATACTCTATGGTTTGTGGTTCTTCCAATCTATGGTTGCGAGGATAAGTGACAGACATCGGTTTCTGGTACATAGGCAAAGAATACAATTCTCGGTCCAAGCGCTCAGTTTCTGGATCCGCAGAATCCCCTTCTGCATTCAACGTATAGGTGGTTTTCTCCTTTGGTTGTTCAACCTTGACATAAGGAGGGATAGAAAAATATTGACCTCCCAGATCCTTGATCTCTTGTTCCAATTGCAGAATCTGAGTGGGCAAACTGGAATTCTCGGGCGGGAAGTAGGCGGTTTTCCTTTCTGGTTCAGCTCCGATGACTTGGACCATAGAAGGAGCATTCCTCTGTTGACCCACATCCGCAAATCTGGATCCATAGGGGGCGTGAACAGCTTCTGTCGCGTTTCGTCCATCATTCCTGCTCCACTGAGGCCTGGGCTGAGGGTATTGTTGATGTTGTCCTGAAGATCCATTTCGGGGTGGATATCGGTCGTTGTAGTTTCGATTCATTCCATTTCCATTTTGAGGAAATCTGGACTGTCCGTTGTTGGGCCGGAAGTTATTGGAGTTTCCAGCGTTGTTGTTGCTGTAATTGTTGCGCGGAGGACCTGGATAATCGGTTCGGGGTCGGTAGGCTCCACCACCGGGTGATCGGCATTCACGCTTTGAATGTCCGGCTCTTCCACAGTTGAAGCACCTGAAGTCATTAGGAAAGGGGATCTTATCATTTCCTCTTCTGGGAGGAGGGGCAGGTTTTGACTGTTCAGGAGAGGAAATCTTAATTTCTTTTATTTCATTAGCAAGCACGGCTGTGCTCTGGACCAGAGAGCTGATGGTATTTAGAAGGGCAGGACCAGTGAGATTCGCACTTGAGACGGCTGCTTCCGGATCCACTTCCAAAAATGCAGGCGTTCCTTCTCCGGGATAAACACCTTCTGCTTCTCGGGCCTTTTTAAAGGCCTGTGAATAATCCGCAGTGTCCATTGGAACATGCGGCTTGAATTCATTCCGCAATCCAATGAGAAAGGCTTTCAGCTTGATATCCTCCAACATATCAGGATCTCCTCTATCTTCCCATGCCCACCAAAAGTAAAGGTTCCAAACTAGTGAATAGATAATAAAAACCCATACCTTCAAACCATTAGCACCTTTATCGTCCGAATCTCTAAACTCAATTCGACAAGCAATATTTCGAGCCTAAAAATGAGTATTCAAAACTTTAAATTTAAAACTAAATTCCACGAAAAACTCCACAAACAGAAAACAAAATTTGAGGTTGCAAAATCCAGCACAACAAATTCCACTCATTACAAAATCAAATCAAAATGCAAATTCATCAAAATTTAAAATTTGACTAATAAAATCCAATATTTAATACTAACTTTGGGAAACTGTTTCTGTGAATCATATTTCAGTGAGACAGGATACACGTAGAGATTATTGATATAGCTGCAGTAGGGCTGCGCATCGCTCAACGTCTCCATTCCAAAATACTGAATTTCTTTTGTTAGGTCAGGGGACTGGCTGTCCCCGCCCCCCATTTCTCCGGTCGGAAAGGGGGCCACAGGCACAAGACTAGGTGTTAGAATATCTGAAATTATAATGGAGCACAAAAGATCAAAAATTATAGTGTTACTGATTACATAATTATAAATTTATAGAATTAGGTTGAATTTTAAGAATCAAATCAGCATTATTTATATATTTAATTATTCAGTGATGTTATTTACTGCTAGGAACGAAAATAAAATTAATTCAAAAATTAATAGTAGCATCGGGAAGTATATATTGGATAAATAACTATTTTAGTGTTATAAAAATATTCAAAATCTAAATCCTTGTCAACTGTCAAAATTTTACTAATAAAACTAACTATTTAGTATATCCGAATCCAAACTGAGCATAATCTTCAGATGAATTGAGCCTCCAGGAATAGCCTGAAGTTTGGAAGTCTTTTCTTGTCTACAAAAATAAATTAATAAATTGAAATATCATACAACAAATAAAACAAAAGCTTTATTCCTCCGAAAAGAGGGAACTCAGCTTTTAGAAAGTTATGGAGATGCTAAACAGAAAAAGTCGATATGGGCAAATTTCATCAACGCAGGAGAACCCCTCCTAAAAATGCTGTTTTCGTTAAATTTATTGTCCACACAAAAGCTAAAAATCCGCCACTAAAGGATAGGCGTTTTTGAATGTTACTAGTCCAAACACAAATAGTTTGAAAAATCCGCACATTAGCAGTCGTCCAGTCAAAGATTATAACTTTTGCTAATAATTTAGAATGACTTAACATGACAGGCTATCATTCATCCAGTCATATTTTTGACTTGTTTTCTGGTAATGGTTTAGGAAGTCCATAAATGACATACTAATCCTTGCACGAGGCAAAATGTGTTGTATGTAATTTGAATCAACTCAGGATCAACTAAAGTTGACCTCACAATGGGCCAATGTTTGGCTCCCAGACGCTCATTATATGGGTAAAATGCTTCGGCTGAATTTATAAATGACATACTATTAAATAAAAAATTCTTGGCCATAGCCATACAGCATCGTGGGTCAGTCAAGCTAATAACCTTTACGGGCCCTTTAGGGGGGGGGGGGCAGGGCCACTCTCAAAAGGCAGCATAAAGCGCGTACAAATTTTCAGGCATAACTGCTCACAGCGAAATAAAAAAACTGACCTATCAGTGCAGTGTATGTCAAAACAGTGCGTAAGGTACAGAACACTAAAGTTGAATTACAGATACATTAGGAATAAACCTAGTGCAAAGACAACTAGGAAGGGCAGAGAAAGAGGGGGTACAAGCCAATGGTTCTAGCGTCAACTACTCAACTAGGGGGGAAGTTTCCTATAAAATAAAAATAACAAAAACGTAGCCTTTGCCATAATATTTGTCTGTACGATAATCACCGACCATCACCGGTCACTTATCCCCTGCCCCCTCTGCTGCAATTCATATCCGAACTGGGAGGATGGCAGGGGGCAACTTCGCTACCCAGCCAGCCTTCATCACCGAAATGGGGAAGGAAGGGCGATGGTCACATACAGACGCACAGACTGGCAGACAAAGAACAATTCCTGACAGGGTTGTCTAACGTATAAATAGACTTGCTGGGCATGCAGCATCAATCCGATAGGTTTCAAACAGCAACAGCGCATTTGACACAATCTTTTCACAGGATGATTAAGCATTAAGCATTAAGCATAACGACATAATCCGCAGATCAAGATAATGTTATTAAAATGCGCGTTACCGCTTCAAGATAATGTTATTAAAATGCGCGTTACCGCTTCAAATCCGCAATCACTTTGAGCAATTCCTCATCCGACAGCTTAGCACCATCCTGCTTGTAGAGGCTCATGTGGTCCGCTGAACTGTCCGTTCCGCCCACAAACTGCTGAAATACTGGCCTGAAAATAGACATAAACTCCTAACAAAGAATTAATATTTACAAAAAGAAAAATAAACTCAAGTAAAATTATCAAAACCGTTGAGCTTAGTGTCTTTTTACAGGCACCAGAAAAACAGATGCTTTGCCCTACATCCAGGGGCATATCCTCCAAAATTTTGAAAAGGAGGAGGTTTTAACAAACAGTTTACACCTTTTTGTAATGACAAATTGACAAAATTTTCCTTCAAACCACCCAGAAGGGAGGGGGTTTCAACCCCTCCCCCCCCCCAAAAACCCGCCTCTGCCCTGGATAAGCCCCAAGCCCCAAGGGTACGACAACACTCAGACTCGGTAAACTACAAAATAATCGGTCTCCATCATATCAACTGAAGTCTATATTTGAAGTAAATTTTGACAGTTTCACAAAATCTCAACACTTTTGAAAACTAGGAATTTCACAAAATTTCAGAAATTCTGAAAAAAGAAATATAATTTCATTCTAATACCACCCCTCCCCCAAAAAGCGTACCTAGCAGCCCAGGCAAAAGGCATACGATATCTGCCCAGTTGGGCACAAACAGCCGGCAGGGATCGCTGAAATTTGGTCACAGATTTGGCGTCTGGCTTCTGATAAAGATCCTGGCCGGCGCCAATACTGCCCTGAAGAACTCGTTCAATGCGAAGCACCAGAAACACATCCGAATGCGGATGACTGACAGAGAAGATCGCCTAATAAAAAAACAAAGTTAACAAACAAACAACATCAATCACAATGTACATTTTACAATAAAACATCGTCAATTTCAGAAAAAACTTACACCAGTTAAAACCAGAAAATACGTAATTAATTTTTAACGCAATCATAATATTTTGCTATTCTCTTTTGCTACAAAAACGCGCACACTGTTATCTGGCAAACTTTTCAAAACGCACAGTGTTGCAATCAACATAGAAAATAATTACTCTTATCCATGTTTTAAATCTAATCTAATTTCAATAATGATTGCAAGAGTCAAATTTGTCTGGACATTTCAATAATGACCCAAACGAGTTAGCCCCATCTTAAAAATTTCTAAATTCCACAAGTTTTTCAAGAAAAACGACAGTTAAACAATTACTGCTACGTATACGACAAAGGCGGCTTACTTTACGACAAGGCCTGTTCAGCCAACGATGCGACAGTTTTCGTACAGTAACGACAGGAGCTGAATCTTGACCATTCTGAACGGCGGCAGAATTGGACCCTGTTTTCCGGGGAGGGGATTTGGGGGGCGAGTCCATAGCAGCTGTGGTGGCGGGCAGGAGATTAGCCACAGCCGTAGGATTAAGATCACAGTGGAAATCCTCCGACAACTTTCGACCCTCCTTCACATCATACAGGGCTATTCGACAGAAAAATGGCTCACACTGAAAAAAAATTGAAATGGATGAAAAATTAATCTAGACTCATCATTGAAAGCAAACCATAACACAGCAAAAGAACAGAAAATAAATCTGATTAAAAATAATTGCAGCGTTGCAAAGAAATCGATATTGAGCCAGCCTTACAATAAATAAGTCCCAATTGAGGAAATGTCTTAAACTGATTTCAACAGTTGGTCAAGCATTTCACCGATCGGCAGCAAGACAGACAGGGAAAATTGTTGAAAACTGAAAAAAGTAAAAAAAGCTAAATTTTTGGATTAAATTACTCGAGAATTACACACTCAGAAAATTGCAGAACGGATATACGTACTTACCTGAGAAGCTTCCGACGCATCGCCCAATTTCAGATTCAGGGCCTTGCATTCCACACCGAAACGGATTCCGAACTTTTCCGTGAAAGGACTGATTTCCGGACTACTGCCGGGACTTTTCTTCGGACTCAGTTCCAAATCTGGTGTAGCGGCCTGAAATTATTTGAAAAACCCAACAAAATAGAAGAGAACCTTGAATTAAACTTCATTTTAAATTTTGGGAGAGTAAAACGGGTAGAAATGTTCACAGAAAGATGAAAGATCTTTCAAGAATTAATTCTCAAATTTCAAAATTTTGTCATAAAGTTGCAGGTCGTTTGCGCTTTTTTTAGAAAAATTTCTTTCCCATAAAAAGCCAAAAAATCCTTTGCCATTTTCGTAAGCCGGTGTATCGCTACCTTCTAACAGCCTGAGCAATTAGCTTCAGAATGCTGTCTAGAAGAGACCCAAATTACAAATTTAAATACAATCAACACTTAATATCATGGGCCGCAATTAACATGTGACACGCTTGGCAGACAAAGGACAATTCCTGTTTGATGCTGGGCTAACGTATAAATAGGCCTAGCCAGTGTGCAGCATAAGTTGGCTAGGTTTCATGAGCATTATTTTAAAGAAACCTTTTGAAAAAATGAATTGAAGAAATTTCAAATAAATTGAAAAAATTTTACTGAACGCACAATCTGCAGGGTTCTTTGCAAGTCAGGAGATTGGGAAAGTTTATCAGAATTTATGTATGAGGATTTTATTCTTCTTGGGATTTTTATGTGAAAAAACACAATTTCTGTTTCCGATAAAAAACAAGCCATATTTAACACACAAAAATCAATAAATATATTTAATAAATTTAAAAAACGCATAATGATCTAAACTCTGACCAAAAAATCTTGGAACCGAACTGTAAGCACTTGTCCTGAGTTAACGTTTGAAGTTAGTCTGGATAAAGTATATATTTTTAGAAACCTCAGTAGGAGGAGGAGAATCCGGTAAAACCATCATATCCGGTCTATATCCGGTTACCGTATACCAAACCGATAAAAACGCTTCAAATTCAGAAGGAAAATACTAATTAATCCATATTGTAGTATGTTGGTCCTTGGCCTAAAACATTTCCGAAAATCTGGTCACATTTTGGTCCATGTCCGGTAACCGGATGTCTAGGTCACAAAAACTGTACAGCAAGATGGGTAGGTCGTACAGTTTCACTGATTACATTTTTGGATTCAACGGGTCGAAATTGGTCTGTATAAGAAATTTTGTCCGATTTGGACCAAAACTGCGTGATCTATGGCCATATCCGGTTCGATAAAAACCGGAAAAATCGGTTTTTCTGGCCTGGTGCTCGGAATCGCGGACAAAAATGTTCCTTTCTGGCACAATTAATATTTGGGAGGCTACTTTAATTTTACCGGTGTCAAAGTATTCGAATATCCGGTCGATTTCCGGTTCTGAGCTTTGACATTTGAAATTTCAGGGGCTATTATACCTTAGTATCCGGTTGGTTCGGAAGTCAAATTATTTCATTAAAATGATATTTTGTGTATCCCTAACAAGCATCAACCTCAAATTATATACTTCATATCTGCTGTAATTTTTGAATGATTGCGTTTATAGACTAACTTCAAAGGTTAACTCAGGACACGTGGTTACAGTTCGGTTCTAAGATTTTTTGGTCAGACTTTAGTTTACCTGCATTTCTGAGTAGAGTGTGAAGGGATTGAGACGATTTTTCTGACGCTCCAGCGCTGCCGACTGCCCCGTTTCACTGTCATACTAAAGTAACAGAAATGAAAACAAAGTTGGAAAAAGAGAACGTGGAAAATATTCATCCTAAAATTTTAGATTTTAAATTTAAATTCAGCTATTACAATTAGTGAAACTAATTTTCTCATTTCCTGAGTTTAGGAACACAACTATTTATCACAAAAACACAAAAATGAAACTGGATATTCTGGTTTTCGTGTAACGAGCTAAACTCTAGCTAGGCTAAACTTTGGTTTATAGATCTTCTCGAAGCTTATAGAAACTTTAGGCGATTACGTAACAACTATGCAATCAAGCAATCACGCAATCATTTTCATATAAGAGCATATAACCGCATATAGCACCATAGAACAACTGCCTATAAAAGCCGCGTTCCGAGACGCTTAAGGCAGTCAGTTGCAGCTCGTCTTTCGACCAAACCAGTTTGTCCTTACTTTGTTAGGCAGCCAGTTGCTGCAAAGGATTACGGTAGCTCAAAGCTACATAGGCTACACTTGCACTGCAGCTGAAGTCGAAGCTAGGACTCACACTCTTAACCCACACGCACTGACCACACACACCCAAGCATACCACACACACCCACATGCACACCACACAATACTGTACTAACCAAAAGTCCTCTTGTACTCTGTAAATTGCAACGAACTTATGTATCGAACCTTTCGTGCTTAATAATAAACGACTGGTATTAATTTCTGGTTTACTCTAAGTATAGATACCCAGCCAAGTGATCGGTTCAGTAGAGTAGCCGGTCACATTCGTGTACCTTTTGTATGTCTGGGACAACGGAGCGTTCTAGACTGGCATCTTTGGAGGAAAGGCCGGAGTCACTTCCGTGACTGGATGTGGACATTGTTTCCTCTAGAAAAACAGTAAAAAAACAATAAAAACTAACAAGGAAATACTACAAAAGAAACCAATACTCAATGAATGAAAACAACACACTTTATAACACCTATTCCACTAGAAAGGGGAGAATTCCCAGAGTATTAATCAGCGTTATAGCACCGATGCAACATTTAACTGTTAATAGTGGTATAGTTTCTCTGTTTTCCTTTCTCACTAATCACTGTGCTTGTTCTACAAACTCGAAATACAGCAAAAACTGTGACAAGAAAATTCTGACAACAAAAAATGGCTTTACAGCCTTTGGGGTCCAAAATCCAGCTTTTTTTGCAGTCCACAATTTTTCACTCTTGTGGAAGAATTTAGTAAAGATAATCGATAAAACAGCCGCTTATTCAGGGATCCCACAAGGGAACACAAAGAACAAGAAGTCAATAAAATAGTCAAAGTCCAAAACATGACTACCCTCATATTATTTTGACGCCCTTCCTCATAATAATGTTTACCAGTCCTGGCCTTTCTAGCCGCGACGGTTATTCGATCCACAACACCGCGCAGGGCCTCAAGCCACTGTTCACAGTCCGACTCCGAATCAGAGCCCAGGAAATGCGATTTCTTATCCCCGTCTGACATGATCAGTTCTAGCACTGACTTGCCGCCCTTACGGCTGTTCTAAACACAAAATAATTTAATAAAAAACTGTTTTCGGCAAATTTACACTTATGACAGTCGCAATTTTTCCAACACCAACAGCACATAGTATGAATTACCGATTTAATTATTAATCTGGGTTTACTTTAGTGGGGGGGGCGCCCCCCCACTTTTTGGGTCCCCCCTCGTTCCCCCCCCCCCCATTTGTTTGGGCTTCCCCCCCACTCACCCTAGGGTGCCTAGAAATTGCCAAATTTTGGTCAAAATTTTCAAAACGTCTTCGCCGGAATTTTTTGGTCAAAAATCGTCTATTTTTGTACTAAAACTTAATTTTTGAGCATTTTTAGCTTTAGTTATAGCTGTACATGTCGACAACAGGCAAATTTTACTTATTTTTTAGCATTTTTAGCCCATTTTATTCCCACCCCCACTCCCCCCATTTTTTCGCCTAAAATAAACCCAGTTAATTATAAACAGAAAGTTATACATAATTTTAAAATATCAATTAATGTTTGAAGTAAAACCAAAATCTCAATCAATCACCTTGGTAACATCCGCCAAATAGTCCAAATAGATGCTGCCTTTCAAATCCAGCTTATGCTTGTCCTTGTAGAAGTCTATACGATGACTCCCATCAATATCCTGCCTGAGGCAACAGTAACGCTTTTTCCATGTCTAAAACACAACAGAATCCAAAATCAAAATCAAAATCCTAAAATAAATTTGAAACACAAAAGTGCAAAAATATACAACTGAGATTATCCAATTTAGTGCTCAAAAGCGAGACACACAATCGCAGCTGTTAGTTTGTCAATATATACGCTACAGCGAAAAGTTTTAAAAAATGCAATACGAAACAGTTTTTCAAAAATTAAAATTAGTTAATGAAAATAAATAAATAAAATAATTACTTTAAAACTAATCAAACTGTCATGACCCAGTGTAGGAGCTTTGAGAAGATAACCCTCCTTATGTATGACCTCTCCCACGGATGCTTTCAGGGCTGATTCCTAAAACCAGAAAAAAAAGGAAAATACACAAGAAATAAATTAATAATTTTACAGGTAAATCTACAACAATATATACAAACTATACTCAACTCGTGTATAGAAATACCTTTTCGTATATCCTCTCCCAAAGTAAGGAATCTTCAAATATATACAGCTAAATAAGTATACATATACTACATAGCATAATCGACAATAGAAATTAAGAATTTAAGAATTAAAAAACGTAAAAAATTTCAAATTTACTTGCAAGGATGTATCTAAGTCAGCTTCGTATGATATATCGGCAAGGGCGTCCAAAGAAATTTCACTGAAACAACAAACGTTTCCCTTCTTACACACATTTTTCAATTGCAATAAAACAGCCATTTGTATACCTCCTATTTTATCCCTTCAGTTTTTAACAGCTTTCACCTAAGCAACGTTTGCTCTAAATCTAAACATTTAGCACCTTTGGGTGATGATCATCACATTGCGATGTCTAATGCAGCAAACAACAACAACAACAAACCTAAAATATATGTATATTGGAATTCAAAAAGTGAGCGCATTCACCTAAGCACCGTTTGCTCTAAATCTAAAGCATTGGAATTCAATAAGTGAGCATAAAATAAATATTCTCCAACCTTGTGGAGGAAAGGTAGTCACGTCCGTAGCGGGCATAGTTGTAGTCCAGGAGGGTCCAGTCACAGGTGTAGCTATGGAGACACTCCCTCGTGAAGAGGGACTTGGCCTCTGAGACGACCCCCGGCGGAACGCTGGGCAGGGTGGTGCGCTGTCGACGCGGTTGAACGGACTGCTGAAATAGCAGGAAAAGCGAAATAAGGAAAGGGATAGATAATGATGGATAAAATGCTAAAAAACCCAAACATTAGGGAAGAAGAGAAAAATTTGTAATGGAACAGGTATCCTCGAAGGTGAGTAGAGCCAAGGGAATAAAGTCATAAAAATAAGTCCCACTTCAACTCTGTACCAATTAATAAATTAATTAATTAATTAATTAAATACCGTCAAGTCATCCCGCGGAAACAGGACCATATCCCGAAACGGATCATGTTCAAGTATGGTCCAATGGCGAACCAAAAAGTTCTCATAGTCCAAGGGTGGGACAGTTTTCGGTTTCTGAAAATACATGTTGTTGGTTTAAAAAAGTGTGGCTTGTAAAATCAAAAAACCTTAGTTCAGGAAACGGGTGAAACAGACGTACAAATGTGTATGTCAGCTGGAAAGCGTTAGATGCATAACCATAAACTGAAAAATATATACGTTTAAGCAGCTGTGTGTTCAAAGGAAAAAGTCTATACCATTGATCAAACTTTGCGTCTAAGCAAACACGTGAATCAGCTAGTACTATCGCACGTACATATCTTGCTTAGATGTTTACTATTTGGCGCAAACAACATAAAGTACCAATATGAAGCTATTTACTTATACAACTTCAGCGTTCACATACATAATGTTGTATCTGTACAATAATAGTAGTTTCTACTTTAAAAAGTGTTTAAAACATATATAAATCCAACTCAGTGAATAACTGAATAATAAAGTACATGCTATCAGTAAGATCAAGTGTCAACTAATTCTAACTAAATAATTTTCAGTTTCAAAAACAAATTTTAAAATAATATAAGTTGTGCTGAAACAAAAAACTATAAGAAAATATTTTTACATCACTTGAGCCAGGGTATTTTTTAGGGATTTTTTTCGGGGGGGGGCTTCCCGGGGGGGGGGGCCGGGCCCGGGGGGGGGGAAGAAATTTTCGGGGGGGGGGAAAATTTTTTGCAAAAATGAGCCAAAAAATGGTATTTTTTGGCATATTTTGCATGGTAAAACGCAAAAAGTTATCAAAAATGCCAGGATTTAATCTAAAAATAGCTATTTTTACGAAAAAAATCTCCGGCGACGCCGGAAAATTTTTGAAAATTGGCCTACTTTTGGCAAAAATTTGGGCCTTCAAAAAATCCGGGGGGGAAGCAAAAATCCCGGGAGGGGGCGATTTCGGGGGGGAAGGCATTTTCGGGGGGGAGGTCAATTTCGGGGGGCCCCCGCCCCCCCCCCTGTAAAAAATACCCTGCTTGAGCCAGCAAACTATACACTTTACCAGAAACCTTTTTCGCAATTAACAAACCTTCCAAACAATCCATTAACTACTCATTATTAAATTAGCTTAGCTTGAACTGATTCAACAAAAAAAACCATCTAGAAAAAGCAGGTATATAAACCTACCACCAGTGTTGCTTCTCGAACCGCCTGGGAAGCAGCCTCTCTGGCCTGTTTAGCGGTTCCGGGCGGGGCCTTGCCTTTGGTGAATTTCCGCTGCTGCGCTGAGGCGGAGTCCCCACTACTCCCTTTACTGCTCACAGTGGATGATACAATACTGCTCATGGCTGCTGGGGAGGATTACGGTAGAGATACGGTATCAGGTCACGTGACTGTGTTGACATGGTGCCAGGGGAAAATATGCAAATTAGTTTGCTGTCAGCATTCCTGCTGGGAGAAGGCGTCTAACTTCAGATGGCATTCTATAATACAAGTAAATCGCACAACAGTTATCAGAATAAATAATTTGTGTGTAGTTTTCAAGAGGAGGGGCCAAAAAATTCTCAAAACCACTATAACAGCCCAACATTTTGAATGGGGGAACTGCAGTCGGCACGGGATCAATTTCAGGGATTGAGCCACACTTGTTGCCCTATTAGGGAACCCTAAGACACATGGCTATCCTTTGGAATATTGGCGCCCTTCCAAAGTTCATCTACGGTAACGGGGCCACTTAGGGGGGAAACGATTAATCTCTGGACATATTGAACCCGAGTATCCAAAATTATTCTCAGTGGCTCCCCATCAATGATTTTATTTCTCCCCCCCCCCAAAATTGCCACCCCAAAAGCCAGCGGATGCTCCTTTTTTCAAATTTTACTCCGAAAAATTATAACAGAAGGCTAAATTCCGAAATATTGCGGAGATATTTACTAAATTTGTGTGCCGTTTTGACCGCTAAAGCTGCCAATTTTGAGGGAAATATCAACTTTGACAGTGCACACTAGATAAATAGCGCAATTTTTAGCATTCTTTAGGAAAACTTCCCCACTCATTGCTTCTCGGACGTTTTGCTAGCTTAGCTTCCGTTAATCCACGGACCAGGCTAGCTCTAGTTAAAAACAAACAATGAAACCTAACAAACAATGAAACCTATCCAATTGGAAGGACGAGACCATATTTACATAAAAGTCTTTAACTTAAAAAAAGGGGTGTGGGGGGATTTACGGATATTTTGCAAATTTACTACGTTTTAGATGTCATTTTGTATAAGACTACGTATTTCATGCTACGTACGTTATGCTGAAAAATAGCCCTAGGAAAGAATTTTTGATGCCCGACCTGATCGCTCTTAAGTTTAGCACAGGAGATCGTGAAATCCACGTTCAAACATTTTCGGGGGTCTCTTGTGCAATTCCCCCCCAGCCCTAACCTTTGATTTTTTGACCAACAACTTTGAAATTTCCTAATTTAAAAATTTAAAATTTTTTAAAATTTTTGAATTCATCAGCCTACAGAGCACCCATAGAAAAGTTCAAAGTTATTGTTCAAAAAATTAAAAGTTAGGGCTGTGGGGGAATTGCGCAAGAGACCCCATTTTCGTGTTATTGCATGTTCTAATCCAACAGTTTAATTCAGGCAGCTGTAATCTGCCTAGTTATAACAAACACATTCTATTCCTTAAAATGATATAAAAATTATCACTGAACTCCAAAAATTGAGTAAATTACAGTCTTTCAAAGTTTCATGCAAATGCTCGAGCCAGCACTTTAAACAGACGATGAAACCTATCCAATTGATGCTGCAAAGTCACCATGCCTATTTATACGTTAGACAACACTGTCAAAAAGTTGTCCTTCGTCTGTGCACTTGAGTGTCTGTATGTGTATATCACGGCGTCAGTGATGCGGCCCCTAAGCACAGTTCCCCACACATGTCCGGTTGACCCGGCAATTTACCGGCCAGTTCGGCCACGCTAACACCGGTTAACCCGGAACGGAACGCCCCGCGTCATCAGTGCTACACAGGGGCCCGTGCACCCAGTACGGGAGCCAGCGACATTCAGGTATAACACAACCCATTCTGGCATGAATGATGGCGAAGGCTACGTTTTTGTTAACTTTTAAGTATCATTATTTTTTATTTAATAATTTTAATTTTCCTCACTTTCTTGAACATTTATATTTTTCCTTGCACAAACAAGGATTAGGATACGAAATGGTAGTGGATGGAAAGTTAGCGGCAGGCTAGCGTCAGTAACAAAAATCAGGAAGTCTAGGACCAGACCTTCGCTTTAGGTCAGATAGGTTACTCCCTCAGAAGAAATTGCAAATTTTTCCATTTTCCTATTTTCCAAAAAACACAGAATTAGCTCTAGCTTATCGCTATTTGCTAGCATTTTTGAAGAATTTTCGTTCGAAAATTGATTGTTTTTATGCTATCTTGTTTGAAAGCACGTTTTCTTAAAATTGGAACCAGTGTAACCGTTAATAACCATTATTATAAACAAATTTAAGTTTGTGTGTTTAGTTTAGTTAGTTAAGTATATATTCCATAAATCTATCCAGTTGGGACTACTGGGTGTGGGTAAAAAGCAGCCCCCCAGCCCCTATTCCTCAAGAAAGCATAACAGCAACCCTCTCCATCCTTGCTATTTGAAATAGAGGTAAAGGAAAGATGCACCCGCTGAAATAACTTGAAATTTGAAACAACATACCTCTACCGTAAGACATTCCCTCTTCAGTTTAGTAGGCAAGGCGGGGCGTAGCATTTTAAGCAACACATGTGCTAAGACAGAGTTGCGCCAAACCAGAACACACAGCTGACACTGAGGGTTGAGGTTAAAGATAGGAAATGAAACCCATCCAACGGATGCTGCTAGCCCACTGTGCCTATTTATACGTTAGACAGCACTAGGCTAGAGTTGTCCTTCGTCTGTTCTATACCTGGATGTCTCTATGTTTACCACTGTTCTGCACGGTGACGCGACCCCTAGGCCTGTTTTCCCCTCCCCCATCCCCCAGACAGCACCAATACTACAGGGGCCACGGTGATAAAGGTCTGTTCGCCGCAGCGACATACGGGTCGTCCCTTTGAAATATGGCGAAGGCTACGTTTTTGCAACATCCTGTAACTGGATCTTTTGCTTTTGGAAATTTGCAGAAAAGTAGGATTAAAGGGCGATACTAAGGCAGACGCACACGTTGCTAGACTTCAATTTCTGCTGGCAGGAGATAGACATGCATCTACTCAAGCAGACGCACACCTTACAAAATTGCACTTCTCAGACTAACATTACAATTACATTATATACCTACTGGGTTCTACAGTACATTACGTAGGATTTTGAATTGATTTGTTTCTTTAACAGTGATAAATTATATAATGAATGGTTGTCATGAACAATTCCAATGTTATCACAAATATCCTCGTTAAATGTGAAACATAAACCTTTGGCATTGTGGGAAATATCCCAAATTTTCACCTCATTTCTGCATAAAATTTTATCAGGTATGACTGAAATAATGCATTCAATACTAGCTTTCAAACAACATGTTGGCAATAGTGGCACAGTTTTGGCTGGTGCTTTAATGTTGACATTAAAGAGTTTGCAGCGGCTACTTGGCTAAGAGTTCTTTGTTCTTAAGACAGAAAATGGAATACGTCGTAAAAAATTATACCACTTAGACAGAGTGTTGTGTTCAGTTAAGCCTTCGCTTAAACTGGTAACGTTTTATCAATTAATTTATCAATTCATTCACCATGTTAAAGAAACAAATCAATTCAAAATCGTACGTAATGTACTGTAGAACCCAGTAAGTATATAATGTAATTGTAATGTTAGTCTGAGAAGTGCAATTTTGTAATGTGTGCAGTTTAAATTCGATTTTATGCATAAAAATGACTGGTTAGTAGTCTCCCTAACATCAACATCTCCTGCCAGCAGAAATTGAAGTCTAGCAAGGTGTGCGTCTGCCCGAGTAGTGGACATCAGTCCACATCTTGCTAGACTCAAGTGTGCGTCTGCCTTAGTATTGCCTATTAAAGAAGAGCCGAAAAATTTTGTCTTCAATTTTGCTGAAACTCTGTACGTAGGATATTCTGGCTCTGGGTTCCAACCTACGAGTTTATGAAATCCATTCCATTAAGTAAAACTTAAAAACTGTAGGAAAAGAAACAAAGAATCGAAAGTTTAGTCCAGTTTAGCATCAAATTGAAGGTCTCGTTCGACGCAACGCAAATAATGTAACAATTAAGCCGATATGAGACAGCACGTGGTTCCAGCAGGCATTTTTTTAATAAAAATAAACAATTGCTCCAACTGTTACAGACATTGCTCATTTGAACGCTCGTTGTTCTTGGATCATTACCAAAAATGCTATCTGCGAAAGTCATTCTTCTTGAAACACCAAAAAATGGGCAATTTTGGAGGGTTTAACCTTCCCCCTCCCCCGACTAACATACGCTGTGAGCTAAATCAAGTCAAACCGTTGCGCTGCTTTGCTTCGTATCATTACACATAGTACGCAAAAGGGCCGAGACTTTCAATTTTGTTCCAAACTCGACTAACTTCCTTCTCCTACAGTCTTAAAATTTGAAGACTCCAATTAAAATTGATGTGAGCTTTCAGAAAACATTGTCACACTTAACTTGAACAATTAACTCTGCAGAAAATTCACTTTTATGGTTTAAGTTTGTTTCGCTATAGCTGATTCATATTATTTAATACAATTGATTTATATTATATATTGCTTTTTAATTTTGATTGTGCAGGGATTCACAGCAAATATTCAGTAACAAAAAGGTTAGTATTACAAATTTCTACTTGGAAATTTTCGTTTCCGATTTTGTTTCCGTGGAAGTTTGCGGAAGCTAGAACCGGAAACGGGATCGGTACCTAATTTCAGCAGAGGGACAGTAACAATTTCCATAAAACCCTGAATTCCCGAGTCCAAACATCCTTGCAATTAAAATTAAAAATAAATTCAGAAATAATCTCAATCTTCTGTCTGTTCAAAAATAACCAAGAATAGTAGGAAAGTTCTTAGTGGAAAAATTAGGTATGTCAATAGAACAACAAATAAATAATTTACTAGTAGAAACAGAATACGTAATAAAAACAGTTAAACAAGTACGCGCATTATGTAACAATGGAATCTTAACACCTAAAAAACAAATGACAAAACATGGTTACGTACAGTAAAAAAACACCAGCAAGCAATAGCATTGTTAAAAATTGTAAAAAAACTTTGGAAAGTTTAAAAATTGCAAAAAAGATTAAATAGTAGCCAATTTCAGCAAAACCTGACTTACTCCACCGAATAACAGAGAACATATGTAAATACAGACTTTGTAAGTACGTAAGCGTTAAGATCAAACGTATATACAGCGGCATATTATAAACATAGTATAATAATCTTTCAGTTCCAACAATGGAATGAAATTTCTTTACCTTTTGCTATCACTGGCTTGCACCAACCATTTTTAACTCGGTGTTACGTTAACTCGGTGTTAACAAGAGATAAGCCGCAGTTATAACAACTAAAATTTGCAAGGAATTTAGGTGCGTATATAATGCAAAGTGAACTAAGTGGCTGAAACTACTCAAATTTGATCCCCTAAAAATCGGTTGGGAAGTGCCTAATGAATAAATTAAATAATAAATAGCGTTGACGACAATAACAACAACGAGTACCTACAAAATTACCATTTCAATTTAAACATGCAGTTAAATATACATGTGTGTTGTACATGTATCACACTGGTGATATAAAAGGATTATTCCTAAAAATTTAAGAAAATGAAACAAGGCGGGAAAATTACAGCCTAGGGCAATCAAAGGTTTTTTGATAACTATTAACGTAAACTATAGGGAGGGGTTTTTCAACATAAAAACAATCTAACAGTAACAACAGTAACAACAGTGTAACAAAACAATATCACAAAAATTATTGACAACTTTGGACCTAGATGACAAAATGTTGTACAGAATCATTAACTGACACCGAAATGATATGCTTAACAAACTGGAAGGAAAAGAATACAGGTATCTACATTACACATATACGTAACAAAATAATAACAAAGTAAACAGTTGATTAAACACAAGAAAGCTATGCATTGCATAATGATTGCATACGGAAGAGCTCTAGTTCGCGCCAAAAGTTATTTTTAGAGGTAAGGTACATGGATTCAATGAAAAATTGGAGGGGTCGCATAACTACCCTGGATTTACCCTGGTCCAAACTATCCACATAGGGACAGCTGTAAGGAAAGCAAGCATAGGAAAGATTGATAAGCCTGATATGCTAGTTCAGCTGATGGCCCGGTGGTATATGTAGTAGCAAGAGTACATAATATATTATGTACTCTTGCTAGTATTAGATAGTATGTCTGACTAACAACGTATGTTTTTCAGTAATTGCCAAAAACGCTAACTTTTCCACTACGAAGCTATTAAAAATTATGGAACAATCCTTTAACGGTAATTGAAACTTAAAATTACTCTACAAAAAAGCTTGAAATTCTATTTTTTTCGTACACTAAAGGTAAGAAGGAGGGCTGAAAACAGGGATATATCGGGGGGTTGCCCCCCCCCACACCCACCCCACGGCACCTCGGGTCAGAAAAAAGGTCCGCTATCCCTGGACAGAACGCTGTTCCTCAATTTCTTGTTCCACTTCCCCTTCTTCTTCCAGGTCGCTCCCTGTAAGGGTGTCTTCATCAAAGCCATCGAAATCGCCCGTGATCTCGTCGTCCTCATTGGCAGAATCCGTGTTCAGCGAACTGAGGGCGCCCTGGAGGTGGTCAATTCGCCGCAGAGCCAGTTTCAGATCGCCTAGGCTGGCTTCGTGCTCCTGCTCAGCACGTTCAAGGGTCTTTTCCTAAAACAGGAAACACGCAGCAAGAAAAATACAATAATGTATGCACGCAGCATGCAATGCAAGGATGCACATTCGTCAAAGCCCCACTGTCTGTGTCAGGGTATTTTTTAGGGATTTTTTCCAGGGGTTTGGCCGGGCCCCGGAGGGGGGGGGGGGTTGCGAAACAGGGCCAAAAATGGTATTCTTTGGCGTATTTTGCATGGTGAAACACAAAACGTTCTCAAACATGCCAGGACTTAAGCTAAAAATAGCCATTTTTATCAAAAAATTTCCGTCAATGCCGGAAACTTTTTGAAATTTTATTTTTGGCAAAAATGTAGACCACATTAAGGAAGAAACCCAAAATCTCGGGAGGAGATTTCGGAGGGAGGGCAATTTCGCCCCCCCCCCCTGTAAAAAATACCCTGTGTGTCTGTCTGCCTTTAGTCTACTTTGTGTCTGCTTCGAGCTTCAGCAAACCAAGTATTGCTCTGTTCACAATAGTCGCGATGGGGTAGTCGTTAACGTGCAGGCAGAGGGTGTGTTCCGCTTCGCAAAACTTTCAAATTTAATATAAATAAGTTGAATTACACACAAAGACTAGTTCTGGCAAAAGAAAGCCGCATTCATTGAGAAAATGAATCCTAAACCAAAAATTTCGGGTCTTGTCTCGATATTACCCCCCCCCCCCACCACCACCACCACTCAAAATCCTTGAAACTTGACCAAATCAGCTAAGATTTGGCATAGGTATGTTTTGGACTACGCTGAGTTCAAACTTCGCGAAATTTTTCGATTTTGCGAAATTCAATTTTTTCGATTTCTAAGGAGGGAACAAGGGTAACCGAAAAATTTTGACTTCGATTTTGCTGAAAAGTTGTATACAGGGGTTCCCTTGATCCCCCTTAGAAATTGAAAAAAATCGAATTTCGCAAAATCGAAAAAATTTCGCGATATTTGAACTCAGCGTAGTCGAAAACATACCCATACCAAATTTTAGCTCATGTGGTCAAGTTTTAAGGAGTTTGAGTAGTGGGGGGGGGTAATCGAGAGCTGAGATCCGAAATTTCCCCCCAATGTGTCTGTCACCCTCCCCTTCATCCTCAGCCAGACTAGCATAGAAGTGTACCAGTTCCGTTTTCCGACAGACGGCCTCTGATTCCCGTTTCTGGGCCGCCAGGAGTTCGTCCTGTGCCAGGCCCAGCTGTCGCTGCAGCCGTTGGACGCTTTCCTGCTCCCGATCCCGCCCGGCTCGCAGATCCGCAATCTCATCCTGCAGCCGTTCCAGCTGCTCACGACAGCTGTGCAGCTGAGTCTGCAAGCAAACAAACAAATAAACAAACAAACAGTAAACAAACAAATAAACAACAGTAAACAATTGATAGTGACCATTTGAATGTACACAGTATTAAATTCAATTTTGCTACTTAAATAATTTGCTAAATAAATTTAAATTCAATCTTAAATCAAATTTACCCATTGAATTTGAATAAACTTAAATGTCCCCACTTGTGTTGTAGGGACAATAAATGAAAACAAAAAGGAAAAAGAAAAAAGGAAGTATAACTGTGAATGAATCCTAACCGGCTGATGTTGCACAGCTAGAGTACTGTTATATACGTTAGCCAACACTGATCAAAACCGTCCTTTGTCTGTCCCAACTTGTGTGTTCCTATGTGAATCTTTCTGGCCCAGTAATCAACGCTGTCTTCCGTTAACAGTACTTGCAGAACTTGCCTGTACTGGGAAGCAGCGGGGACATAGACTGTTCGCAACTTAGAGGATATAACTGCTCTATGACCAACACACAGAGTTGTTTCTGCACAAAATGGCAAAGGATTTTTTCCAACAATTTTTTTCTAACTTTAACAGCATAACAGGTCCTCACTGTAAACCTTAGTTGTCAGCATATGCATTGAAAGTAATCCCCCAAAGTGGGGACACGGGTCGTCAATGCCTTTTCTCTCTTGAAAACCGTTTTGATCCCCAATCAGAATATTAATTTGAATAAATTTACGTAGTCTTTCGTACATTGACGAGACTAAATTTAGAAAAAGGAACAGCGATAACTTCACCAATTAGTGAATCTATATTACTAAGAGTGCATAATTGCACTATAAGAAGAAGATTAAGCCACTAGAGGGCTCCTCTTCTTGGCATTGAGTAACGGTGCTCCCCCCACAATACGCGAATGTTCTCCCGTTTGGTGGGGGGAGGTAGCTCTCTACGATAAAGCATACCGCCCTCAGTTTGGTGGGGGGTAGCAGAAAAGAGGTCCCCGTTTGGTGGCAGGGGGAGCAGAGGATTACGGTAGTTTTTGTTCTATTCGAAAATGGGTCCCCGTTTGGCGGGGGGTAGCAAAGAGAGGTCCCGTTTGGTGGTGGGGGGTAGGCAAAAGGGGTCTCCGTTTGGGGGGGGGAGGGGGGGTTATCAAAAGAGGTCCCCGTTTGGGGGGAGGGGGGCCGCCAACAGCCAATCAGATCCCGGCAATCTTAGCCTGACTTGGCGACCCCCTCCCCAAACGGGTACCCCCTTCTGCCTACCCCCACACCACACGGGGACCCCTTTTGCATACCCCCCCACCACCAAACGAGGATCCCTTTTGCATACCCCCCCCCACCAAACGGGGACCTGTGTTTGCTACCCCCCCCCCCCCACCAAACGGGGGAACATTCGCGTATTGTGGTCGGAGCACCGATACGCAATGCCAAGAAGAGAAGCCCTCTAGTGGCTTACTCTTCTTCTATAATATAAAAGAATTAATTATGGACTCTTGATATTACCCTTCCCCCTCTCCCACACTCACATAATGTCAAATTTCAGAGTATCTGACTGCGACTATCTTTATCTTTCTAGTTTATATCCTTGAAACTAGCTGTTTCTTGCTTGCGATTGACATGTTCAGATGACCAATGTTGCCTACAGTTGTACAGCAGTGACAAAATCGAAAGAAAAAATCTAGTTTTCAGTGGGGATTCGAACCCATACATGCCCACACAAAGCCTCAGCTTCGAAGTCGGTGCTATTAACCAGTCGGCCAGCCAAGCTCAGAACTAAACCAGCAAAGATGTGACTTATAAAGTTGTGCTGACTCTAACTTACTTAGGTAGGCTTACCCCAACTAGCTCGTCGTCTAACCAACCCAACCCCATCGTCCACTAAAGTCGACCCTATGACTCGTTTTTGTGGTAATTGTGTTTTTTTACAAGAGTAAAGGCGGACAAACGCCCGAAAAGATAATGAATGAATGGTTACATACATGTATAAATTTCGATTTATACATATATGATGTAGGCATGCTACGTTCCTCAACGTATGGAGAGCCCCTGCAACGATATTACGTACTGTGGGCCCTTCTATAGTACGTAGTTTGAGGGACCACAGTATGTTGTTGGGCTCACTCGTCGAACGCACACATATATATATATATATATGTATATATATATGCAGTCTGTTCTTTACTTCCCAGAATGTCGTTGCGGCTGCATATGTTGTGGGTAGGTATTGTACTGGGTAGGTAGATAGGGCGTAGTATGCCGACGCCAAGGGGAACTGAGGCTGAGCATGCATGCATGCATGCTCAGGTAATTTCTGTAGTTTATCAATTTTGTCTATTTGCATACAGTTTCCATACCGTTTATTTACATACGTATATATACATGGATATATATACAAACGTTTATGAACTTAATATCTCGTTTTTTTTTCTAGCAAATTGTAGGTAGCAAATGTTTGAACTCTAAGTTTGTAGGGCAAATTCTTCGCTTTTTTCGTTTTTCATGGCTCTAAAGTCTTTAACTTTGCTTTGCTATGCCACTTTACTTTGCTATGTAAGTGGTCTCAGTAGGTATTTGTGCCTTCATTGGGGTCGCTCAGATAGTTATAATCTTGTATATTTTCAAATGAACTGTTTTGGTTTAATGCTTGCTTTATGTGTTTACTGTTTCGTTTATACGTAGGGTCTATAGAATGTTGGCACAAATGCTAGAGGTGGGCCCCTCATAATACTTTCATTGAATATGTACAGTTATATACTCGTACGTATATACACATTAACATATCTATTTAGAAAGAAAGTACATTATGAGGGGAGCGGATACTCCCTAACCATTCATTCATTCATTCATTCATTCATAGCTAACTTATACTTTTACTTGCCTACCTATGTATGTAACTGACTAATTAGTGCAACAGACCTTGGTACCTAACTACATGAACACTGAACGTGAAACCTATTCGGTTGATGCTGCACTTCCAGAGCACCGTTATATATGTTAGCCAACAAGCCCGACATACCGTCCTTTGTCTGCCCTTACTAGTGTGTTCATTTGGAAAAACCTTTCTGGCTGGCCCAATCAAAAACACTGCATGCAACCATAGTCAACATTGAGCGCTCGCAAGAAGCCCTGTGACCAATGGAAGCAGTGGGGAGACATAGCCGGCATGCCTACGGTTCTGCGCTGAACCTATGGTTAGAAAGTGATTCTCTATGGCCCTATGACTAGAGTTGTGCCCGGGCCTTGAATCGGGCCTCGGGCTCCGGGCCGGGCGCGGGCCGGGCCTGCACCGGGCCGGCCCGGGCCCGGTTGTTGGAGAGGTAGGCCCGGCCCGGGCCCGAGCCCGGTCGGCCGCGCAGGCCCGGCCCGAGCCGGGCCTACCGGGCCTGCCGGGCCTGGGAGGCCCGGCCAGGCCCGGCCGGGCCCGGTGAGGCCCGGTCAAATTTTTACTATCCATTTTCTAATTTTTTTCCACAATTTCTTCACTAGAAAGTTCAATTTAAGCTTACGCGAGTTGTCTAAGTTGTAATAAATATCACTAACTATTGTTTGGCACTGTTTTCTGTATGCCGGGCCTTCACCGGGCCGACCGGGCCTACACCGGGCCGCCGGGCCCACCGGGCCTACCGGGCCTTGAATCGGGCCTCCGGGCCCGGGCCGGGCTCGGCCCGGCCCGAGGCCCGGCCCGGTTGGTTCAGCAGGCCCGGGCCCGGGCCCGGCCCGGGAAATTTGTTAATGGCACAACTCTACCTATGACAAACACACGAGACACTCACCTATGGCAAAGGATTTTTGCACTTTCAGTTTTGTTTGATTACTCAAACTCACTTTCAGTTTTGATTATTCAAACTCACTTTCAGTTTTGATTATTCAAACTTAGAGGGGCAAAAAACTGGTTAATGCTGTCATTTATCATACACACCGCACCAAAGCAACGTAGTAGCGCTGACCCCCCCCGTCACCACCAAAAATTTTTACACATAGACACGCTGTGCATACGTATATCGTACTACAAATTATTGCATTTTCTAGGTGAGAACAGATCTTCAGCAGGAAACTCAGATCAGTTTAAAACAAATATTACTTCTCCATCAAAAAATTCTATGCCCTGCAAACTGCGCCATTAAGGGGGGGGTCACTTTTTTGCCGATTTTTCGACCATCTCCGATTTTGCTCATTTTCACATATTTTGTAGTCCCCATGGGTCCGCGGAACAAGACAAGAGCGTTTTGCGAAATATTGCTTCTATCGTTCTGTACAGGCCCTCAAAGGTGACCTCTACATGTGTTAAACATAGGAAAATGAAAAAGTTAGGTTAAAAAGTTTGTGGCAGAAAATTTTTCGCTGTATAAGAGTCAGAACTCTGCAACCTTTTCAGAACCATTAAGGACATATTGTAGAGTGCAGCTATCTCCTCTGAAGCGATTCTGTTCAGTATTGGATTTTTGGGGAATTTTTGAAGTCAGAATTTTGGAAAATCGGCCATTTTTGGACCATGAAAAACAGGACATACGGTACTCTTTTGCTTGTCCTGAACGATTGGCAAAAGCTACAGAAACGGCCAATCGATAGCTGCACTCTACGCATAAAACCACGTCTTATGAAAGTACTCGCATGTTTCTATCATCTACAGTAAGTTCAAAAAAACTTGCCACAAAAACAGCAAATTTTGCTAAAAATGGCCATTTTTCAATTTTCACATTCTTTTGATAATTTCTCAGTCATTATGTGGTAAAAAATCACCAAACTTGGCAGATTAATTAATATATCTATGCCTGTCACATAATGTGGCCAAAACAAATGCGTCAATATTGAACATGCTGCTGTGGCGGCACCTTTGATCTTTATAGGTGAAAAATGTCAATTTTAAAATTTTTCCAAATATAGACAAAATGGGTATCAATCGATAGCTAATGGAACGAGGAGCAACTTTCTCATACAACCACGGGTCTAAAATGTTGTCTGTGCAAGATAAAACGAGTTAAAATTATACTGGGCAGTCCTGCAAGGTAAGGTCAGTGCAGCACTCAAGCATGCATTATGAACGCCTGGATAGCTGGCCTTGAGCCACGTCTGCACTTAAATATTACCTTAGTAAAGGCCTTAATTTGGTGTATCGGTTAACCCTGTTTTCGGTCGCGTTTGGTCTCCACCTGACCTTGCAGGGCTCATCACCGGAATTTTCAAGTTTTCCGGCTTTGAACCTGAATAACTCTGTCACAGTTTGATTTCGAGCGCTAATATTCTAAGTTATTTTTGAGAACATATGGGGGCATATTATGTGTGAAAATGAGCGAAATTCGTGACTATCGATTTTTGACCAAAGTGACCCCCCCTAAGCATTGTTTTAGGTTGGACTAGGATCTAAATGTGCTCAAAGATAAATAAAGTATAAAATCTACTCACACTAAAGTGCACTAAACTTTCTTGGCTAAGTCAAGCGAAATGCACTTAATGCTTTTGGGGAATATTTTTGGGCACACTTTGTTCAATGTAAGTTACGTATTGAGAACAACAACACGCAGAGACATCCAAATTTGTTTCTCGAAATGTCAAAAGTTAAATCACACAAATTTACGTTCGTGTTAAATAATGTATCTTTACATTAAACATGTATATACTTCAAAACTTGTGACAATCAGAAAAACCTCCAAAGCACATTTACGTGCATGCGTACCTCGTGTCTAACTTTGAGTGAGAGTTCCAGTTCTAGCTTAGCCTCCAGGTCACGTGCCCTATTTTCCGCCAGGGTTAGCTTATGCTTATCTACCATTGCCCGTTCCATATACTGCAGTTTAGTGCTCAGTTCAGCAATCTACAACAAGAACACAATTTGCAATTAAATCTTTAGTTTCTTTCATTTTAAAAGTCGTGAAATTATTCAAAGCATTTTTAGCAAAAACTATAATTTTCTCCGAAAAATCGGATGAATTTCTAAGCATTTCCAACCTTTCTGAACACAAAAAATGCAATTAACAAACGGAAAGCTTGCCCCGACGGCCCAAAATATTTACGTTTTAGCCCTTTTTCTATTTTTCTCCTTAATTTTTCCTACTTTCAAATCGCGACCACCCTGGGTCCGCCCCCTGAATATACGTACCTGTTCATTTTGATTGGATCTCTGGCGTTCCAGATCCGCTATCTGACCAATCTGATCATTCATTGTGATATGATCCACTGAACTCTAAAACAACATAACAAAGAATAAAATACTAACGAAAATACAAAAATCTATGCATTTATATACTATGCGACTCTCGATTATTTTAGAAATTGCTGCCTTATATCACAGGAACAAGTTAGGTTACGTATATACCATTCTTTTTCCTTTTTCAGAATTTATTTCTGGGATGAAGTGGGCAAAAATAGAAATCCTTTCAAAATTAAGGAAATAAATAAAATATGTACTCCCTGCAGGGCAGACATTTTGTCATAGATTACTCTCGGCGATGAAGCGATGAGTAACACTTTACGCCATGATTGACAACAAAAAATACCTGGAAGGACATATAAAGCAACAAAATTGTTTGATGTTTTCACTGTCTCAGCCCATGTAGGTATTTTGACAAAACTGAAACCTATCCGATTGATGCTGCACAGTTAGCGTGCTGTTATATACGTTAGCCAACACTCTGCCAAGAATTGTCCTTTGTCTGTCCTAACTTGTGTGTCACTATGTTAGCAGGTGGCCCAATGACGCCCCACCTTTCAACAACCATCAGTAACACATTCCCTCGGGGAATGCAACCAAAACGGCCGCTTGGGGTAGCAGGGAATGGGTGGAAGGGCAGCTTGCGCTCACGAACCACACACGAGTATCATCTTCTATGGCAAAGGAATTTTGCAACCACGTATTTTTTTGTAAATATGTACGTATTTTTGCTTCTGTAGTATTGCAATAAATTTTGCAATTCTAAGCTAAAGCTGAAAAACTAAAAAAACAATCCCAAATGGCAAAAACACACCCAGGACACATCAGTTTTAAAATTTTAAAATTTTAAACAAAATTTTAAAATTAACCTCAAATCTAAAAAAATGTTAAAATTCACCTCAAATTTAAAAATTATTATTCCTACCTGTTGAACCTGCGCCTTGTATTTTTTGAGGAGCTGATTCAATTCTTCTTCCCGGTCATCCAGCTGTGACTGAAGGCTGGTCCGATGCTTCAGCAGGCTGTGGTAGCGATTTTCCAACTGGGGAAAAACACAACACAAAAACAGTACCAAAAATACCCAAACAAAAGTACATTAAATCAATCAAAAAATTGGGACCATAACTAAAATCCGGATTTAAATTACAGTATCTGTATCCCCCCCTCCCTCCCCCGATAGCCTCAATTAATTAGCTTTCAGTCACAGGTAGGGATCTTACCTCCATCTTCGAGGCGAGGGCCTGCTCCATTCGGGCCCTAACTTCACCCAGCTCCGACTCAATGTTCTGTCGACTCTTTAGGATGCTCACTTTCTCTGACTCAACGTCGTCAAGCTGCAGACAAAACAAAACATAGACACAAAAGAGAACATAAACTTTAAAAAGGTACCCATGTCACAAACAAAAACAGAAAACTTGACTACCTACACAATAGACAAGAAAATTCCGTTCATGCAAATAATTATCAAAAGACAAACAATTAATACACTACCTGTCCAACTAAACTATTCCAAAAATTCCTTCGTTGTCTAAACAAGCTATTCCCTTACTGGGGCTTATTGAATAAAACAAAAACCCTTAGAACCCTTAGGACTCTGGCTTTTTCTTAGGCAAAAATTTCTGGTGAGGGGGGAACGGATTTCTGGGGGGGGGGGAAAGTTTTCGAAAAATGCCTAAAAAATAGCTATTTTTGCTGCTGAGTTAAAATATTAACTATTTTTTATCCTAAATTTAAGCTTAAAATAGCTAAAAAATGCTTAAAATGTCTAAAAATCCGGCGAAGCAGGAAAAATTTGTCAAAATTTGCCCTCGAAACCCTATTTTTCCGGGCACTTTAAAGTTCTGGGGGGGGGAAGGCCCGAATCCTGGGGGGGCGACCCAAGTCTGAGGGGGAACGAATTTCTTGGGGGGGGCGCCCGCCCCCCACCCACCACCCCCTGTAGGAAAAAGCCAGGGACTTCCAGTAATTCTCTACATACCTGATTTTTCAACTGTTTCATAAGACCGCGATTGGGTGCCTGGGTCTGAAACTGATGCAACATCGTTTGCGCGTCACTCAGCAAGGCTTTGGTTCGCTTCAAGTCTCGCTTCAGGGCCGTTTCAACCGACTGGTCTCTGCAAAGAACAGAGAAACACGACAAAAAGTTCACAAAAATGCTAACCTAAACAAGTCAGTAAAATTACATCAAGAAAATGGTAGGAGCAGGAGTAGGTACAACCAGGTACAACCTTTAATAAAGAATGGATTAAAAAAATAAAAATATGTCTGTAATTTGTAAAGCTGGCATTATTTTGTGAAGAATTTATTAATTAATAATAATAAAGGTAGGAGCTCCAGAGACTAGTTCTCACAGCACCAATTAGCTCTCTCCTTTTGGACTAAGGCTTCGGCCTTAGTGACTGCAGGCAGGCGTTTTTCATTACTCTTCTCCATGAAGTCAGCAAAATTAGCTAGCAAATTAAGAGCCAGAAAGGAGACAATATGACAGGAAAATTAATTCAAAAGGAAAAAAGTCGGTAAAATCGAAAGCATTAACGTCTGACGTCTTCAACAGACTCACCGGACCACTTGTGTGTTGCTTAGAGAGACGAGTTTGGACTTCAAATCGCGCAATTCCTCTTTCAGATTTCGATTCTCTTCATGCTCATCCTCCAGCTGCTGTTCCACATACCTCACCTAACAACACAGACAAGAACAAACACATTATGATGACTGCAAGCAACTAAGAGGAAATATTGCAACGCATGGAAGCGTTTTAAGCATACATGTGGACTGGAAGAAAATTTCCGAGGGTGACAGACAACTATTGTGCAACTTTCAAAAAGCCGAAACCTTTGCGCAAACACACAAAATTCAGGCGCGACTCAAACTCGACTCAAACAGGAACTGAACAACTTTGCGAAAACTATAGAGATTATACCGACCAGCAAAACAACAAGTATCTGCAAATTTTCATAAATACTATACGCTTTACATTCCCAAACACTTTCTGGACAAATTTTGAAGAACACTAAGCAGAAAGAAAGCTTCAAGAAACTGCCGGGTTCCCCCTTTATCTCGCACCTGTCATCCCAGCCTCGCTAACATCACCCCCCCCCCCCGAGGACACAAAACCTATCTATCTTTTTGATTTTTATTTTGATTTTTGATACCTTTTTGAGTGCGGAATTTCTGGCAGACTCCACCTCCTCATCCTTGGCCTCCAGTTCCCGGGCCAGCTCCGTCCGGGCTCGCTCCGATGCCATCTCCAGACGCAGAATCGTCTACAACAGGAGAAACAAACAAAAACAATTCGATTTTTATGACAAAAGTCAAAAACAATACGTGTTGATTTTATCAAAAAAATTCAGGTAAATTGCTAAGATCATTGCGAAAAACCATAGTTACTATTGGCAAATGTTTTCATTGAAACCTCAATTATTGGCATACCCCTACGACTGCCCCCCCCGCATTTTTGTCTCTTCTCTACACACCTGTTGCATCTGCTGCACCTGTCCGGCCATGTCGTCCAATTCCTGTTCCTGATCCGCACATTTCGCCTCTAGGCTCTGTTTGGCCTTTGTTAGGGCCAGAACCTAAAAGAACGGAAAAATCTCAAAAAGCACAAATTACAAAAGAGTAAAAACATTAAAACATAAAATGTGCTACGTACATTATTACAACAACAGTTAAACAAAACGCAGAACATTTTCAACGAATTTTGTGTGTACAGTTTTGAACGTACAGTTTAATGATATCTCAAGATCAGTTAAACTAATCAGAAATAAAAAACCGAAAAAAGAAACGGAAATAAAAATTCTAATTTCAAAGATTAAGAAAAATATTCTTCCTACCTCAGCGGAATTGATCCCACGCCCTGGTCGCTCCCCGCTCCCACTATCAGACCCGTCCACCAACTGAGACTCCAGCGTTTTCACTGTTTGCTTCAGTTTCTCATAGTCCTCAGTTACATCCTAAACAAGACAATAGTTACTGTTCCCCGAGTAAAATCACTAAAATTAAATAAAATTAATTATTAATTAAACTAATCACAGCTATAAAAATGTTGACTTCAGACTAAAACTAATGAGTAATGCCGAGAAACAAACAAACAAACAAACAAACATTTCTCTGTATTAATCATGTACAGAGATTGGATCAGATTAGCATTCTGTCATCATAAGTCAACAACAATAAAAACAATTAATGCAAAATTATCATAAAATTCGTTCAAAATTTTATTTATTTAATTTAAAACTGAAAAATTAATCACTCTAAGTTCAGCGTCCAGACTTCGATTTTTCACCAACAAACTTTCATTCTCGCGCAGGAATCGTTCCTTCGCATTCTGCTCCGCCGAGGTAGCCTCCTTGGCGCCACGCAACTCAGAGTCAAATCTGAAACAGAACAATTAACAAAATAAAACTTTTAATTATAAACCTGAATCTGCATATTACAATTTTCTTTGTAAAAAGTAGAAATGCCCTGGTGGTACGGCCGGCCCAAATTCAACAATTCTGTATGATTTGTTGCAAACGCTTAGTTGAAAGACAAAAATGCTACTGCATTAAAGTTACTTGTAGCTTAAGACTAAAACCATCGAACAGTAGGCAAAAACATTGACAAAATAAGACATTTTCTATCCCATAAAAACCTAAGGAAAGCCCACCCCACCCCCATTTCCAATTTTCCATCACACAATACCGAGTAACCGGGACATACATGACAGGATGACAAAGACAGACACACGGGGGGGGTGAGACTATTACTTTCTCTGTATCCGTTCCAGTTCAGTGTTCCTGGCGGTCAACTTTTCCAGATGTAGTTTCTGATCCTGCTGCTCCTCAAGGGCCCGCTTCCAGCGACGTCGCACCTGAGCCAACTCTTCACGCTGGTCCTCACACTGCCGCTGCAGCTCCGATATCTAGGAAACAGGAAAAAATAGGAAATAATAATGAAGCAGTAGGAAAAAAATCGTCAAACACTGTCGCCAGAAAAAACCGAACTGTGTTGTCAACCGACAACGAAACCTACACAATACACCACAGTGGGCATGCCACAAACAAGACGGAGGGCGTTGCTATAGCTATCTCGGAAAAAGTAGCAAAGGCTACTATAAATGTTGAATCCATCAGTGAAAGGATAATGGTTGCGCGTTTCCGAGGCCAATTCCAAAACGTGTCTGTGGTAGCCTGCTACTCTCCGACTGAGGTGTCGGACCCTCTGTCCAAGAATTCCTTCTACCATCAGCTCAGTAACACGGTTCAAAACTGCCCCAGATCCGACATGCTGATCATTTGCGGCGATTTCAATGCGGAAGTTGGCATGGATAGATCTGGGTGGGAACATACCATCGGGCGCTTTGGCAGTGGAAGTATGAATGACAATGGTCTGCGCCTAGTTAGCTTTGCTGCTAACTACCAACTGAAAGTAATGAACACCTACTTTCAGCACAAGCCCAGTCACCGTTTCACCTGGTACAGTAATGCTGGGAACTCAAGCAAGCTGATTGACTTTATACTAATCCGTCAAAGATGGGCTTCTTCAGTTCAGGATGTGTGAGTCCGACGCGGGACCAGCTTGCCCAGCGATCATGAACTGGTGCTAAGTCGAATTAGACTGCGGTTGAGAGCCTCGCAACAACGCTATTCGTGCCAGAAGAAACTTAACGTTGAACTACTTGCCAATAGCGTTGTACGCAACAACTTTGCTATCAAATTGACCAACCGATTCAGCTTGCTGGGCAGCATGGAAGATCCAAACAATGGCTGGAGCTGTATGGAAACTGCTCTGCAGGAGACTGCCAAAGAAGTCCTGGGCTACCGACCTCCCAAACCACGGACAATTCCTTTGAGTGAATCAACTATGTCCCTGTCAGATCAGAAGCGGAATGCCCCTAATCCAAGGAAAAGGAAGGAATTAACTAAAAGACTACGTGCAAGCCTGAAAACCGACCGAGAAAATATGTGGAGAACGGCAGCGGAAAATATGGAGCGAGCTGCTGCATGCGGCAACTCCAGAAAGCTATTTTCTTTATTGAGAGATGCTACTGGCCGCAGAGCTACGGTCAGTGAGTCCATATTGGATGACAATGGCCGAGCTATCCGCTCGAAGCCGGACAGACTGCGACAGTGGGCACAATATTACTCACAGCTGCTAAATCGACCCGCCCCAGGAAGACCTGATGCTGAGCTGGAGGTGCTAGCAAACAATATCCAGCCGAACGACGAAATTGCCACCCACCCACCGACCCAGGAGGAAATCCTTAAGGCTATCAGCGCCCTGAAACGGGGGAAAGCAGCCGGACCGGATGGACTCTCGGCCGAGATCTACAAGGCTGCTGCCCATATCATAGCTCCAAAATTAACTGAACTCTTTGAATCAGTGTGGCGCAACGAGAAGACACCGAAAAATGGCAGGAAGCTATTCTGATTCCTGTGTATAAAAAGGAGATAAGCGCCTGTGCAAAAAGTTATCGGAGAATCTCGCTACTTCCAGTTGCCGGAAAGATCTTATCAATTGTCATTTTGGAGAGACTGGCCTCTGGACTGGACTGCAGGGAAAATCAGGCAGGCTTCCGTAAAGGTCGTGGAACGATTGATCAGATTTTTGCCCTCCGCCAGATCCTTGAACGTCGCCACCAATACGACCAGCCCACTATTGCTGCTTTTCTTGACTTCTCCGCCGCCTTTGATAGTGTTGATAGAGACACACTGTGGAAGCTTCTAGCTGCCAGCGGCGTTCCATCTACTTACGTTAACCTGATTCGGAACATGTACAACGACTCAACAACGAGAGTGCGTGTTTACGGTGAGCTAAGCGAGCCGTTTGCTGTAACAACCGGTGTAAGACAGGGAGATGTGCTTTCTCCACTCTTGTTCCTTCGCAGTAGATCGAGTCATGTCGAAGTGTGTCCAGCCAGAAGACGGTGTAAGTATCAGCGAAAACGACTTAGTTGCCGATTTGGAATATGCTGATGACATCGCAATGCTGGCGGCGAATGCAAACGATATGCAGCGATTGATCAACGAAGTTGTACTGCATAGTGAACCTGTTGGGCTGACCTTAAACTCCGCAAAATGCAAGTACATATCTTCAGTTGCTCTCATTGATGACCTAATGGTTGGGAATGATGTTATTGAAGGAGTAGATGCGTTTCCCTATCTCGGTAGCCAAATTACGGCAGATGGTTCCCCAACGCCAGAAATCAACTGCAGAATTGGCAAGGTCCTAAGTGTGTTCAATCAGCTTGGCAAATACCTGTGGCGCCGTCGGGAAATTTCGGGCACCAAGCTGAGGGGTCTTTGACAGTTATGTCAGTACTCAAGCTTATGGGCTTGAGACTACTCCCTTCGTCTTGACATCCGCAAACTGGACGTGTTTGAGAACTGCTGTCTGCGTCGTGATCTGGGCTTATCTCGGGAGGATCACATCAACGCCGAACTTAGAGAACGTGCTGGGAACAGAACCCCAATGGAATCTCGCTTGCGAACGAACCGTTTGAAATGGCTTGGCCACGTTGCTCGAATGGATGAACGTCTTCCAAAAGATCATTCTTTGCCGCCAATCCACCAGGTTGGAGGATGAGACGAGGCCACGCCAAACCTGGCAGCAAAATGTTCACAACGACCTATACAATATGGCCTTATACTCCATTGGTCGCTTCGACTGGAATGACGACACTGTAAAGACCCTAGCAACGGACAAGGCTCAGTGGAAGGAGACTCTTACACAACCGAGAGGCCACCAGTCTTCGTGGCGAAGATGATGGTGACCAAGTACAA
>JASAND010006817.1:0-21861 GCA_030248195.1 Trissonchulus latispiculum
TTCATTACAAATAGTTTTTACTCCATTTCGAAAATAATAGTTTTTTACTCTGTTTACTCTTTTTTACTCGTTTTTTACTTCATTATAACCACGCTAAGTTTTGATGTCTCAACTTAAAGGAAGAACATAAATAGTTGTATGATAAAAGTAACGTATTGATTTGGCACAATTGATTTTTTATTGAAATTTGGACTAATTTGTACTTAAATTAGTCCAAATTTATAATTAAATTAGATTAATTTAACTTAATTTAATTTAGTTAGACTAATTTGTAATTAAATCTCCGATTTTGCAAAAAATATTGCACATGCAATGTTTTAACGCAAAGCGATAATCTGAGATTGGCTTTCTAATTTTAGTTTGACGATAGTTCCAGCATATTTGCAGAATACATTTTGCTTTCCTTACAATACAAAGTTATCTTACGATATTTAACTTGTATCAAAATAGTGAAACTAACGAAATATCAACAAACGGAATTAAGATTTGTAGGTATTCTAAATTGATCAGAGACGAACTTGAACATTTCGACCTATTAACTTCCCTATTTATAAACTGGCTTATTCGCTAAAACAGAAACAAAAAGCTTTTTGTTTGTTCGCCAAAATAGGATATCTCGAAATCACAAATTAACATACTTGCATATTTTATTTAAATAATTTATTTTGACATTGTGTAAGGGAAGCAGGCATAGGAAAGAGTGATAAGCCTGTGACGGGAGTTCAGCTGATGGCCCTGTGGTTGGTTAGCATAGCATGTCTGCTCCGAAGGCAGAAGGGCCGTGGTTTGAAACCCAGCTGGGCCAATTCTTTACTTTCAATGGTGAGTGAAAAGCTGAACCTCCCTCTTCCCTTCTCTCTTCTAGGTCCTGGTTTCGTGGGTACGAGGGTGCCTGACGCCTCCTCAGTTTCTTTCTGGTCCACCAGCCCTGGTAGAAGCGCTACATGTGGCGAGGCTGCCTCAGGACCTGGATTGGACTCCTGTCTCCGGTCCCCCAGAAGTTGCTTCTGGCTGGTTGGATCTAACAGGGGTCAAGGAACGTGTGTCGGGGGAGCACGGACCTCTTGGGCTCAGAATGCCCTGCGCTGGATGCGCTCTCGGTTCGATTCCGAGTTGAGTAAGCCGCGGCACGCGTCTTAAATAAACCAGTGGGAGATGTAAGGGAAGCAGGCATAGGAAAGATTGATAAGCCTGTAACGGGAGTTCAGCTGATTGCCCTGTGGTGTAGTTGGTTAGCATGTCTGCTCCGGAGTCAGAAGGGCCGGGGTTCGAAACCCAGCTGGGCCAATTCTTTACTTTCAATGGTGAGTTAAACGCTGAACCTCCCTCTTCCCTTCTCTCTTCTAGGTCCTGGTTTCGTGCGTACGAGGGTGCCTGACGCCTCCCGTTCGGGCTTGTCCTCGGTTTCTTTCTGGTCCACCAGCCCTGGTAGAAGCGCTACAATTGAAATAGTAAATTATTTAAATATCTGAGTATATATATACATTCATCATAACTAACAGAAAATAGGGAACGTAAAGTATTGTAAAGCAGAAAGTTTATTTTTATATTTCCACATTTTATATGAATTATCATTAATTTTTTATATTAAATTTAATTAAGTAGATAATTATAAAATAATGCGGGATTTTGCAGGATAGGATCTGTTAAATTTGAGGCACTGCGGAATCCCACGGGAGGGGACAAACAAGTTTAGTGCGGGACCGGACGGGTCGGGCCGAAACATTTCTTCCAACGTCCGTTCCTGCTGTAGCAAGTAGCTGAGAAGCAAGAAACCAGCAATTTGGGAAAGGGAGCAAAGTTACCAAAAACAGGGAGGGGAAGTTCGCTAAGAGAAATAAACTCCGAGGGACGGGGGCAACCTCGTAGAGAAGGAAGGGAAAAAGGGGGGAGTGATTTAGGAATTAAATAAAAGCGAAAATGTAAATAAGTAAAAGTTAACGGAGAAGTTAGAAAAGAAAAGAGTACTAAACTTTTGAAAGAGGAAAAATAAGGAAAACTTACAATCGCAGAGAAAGATCAAGAGAGGGGCCCCGACAGATGGACCAACCGTACGCTACTAACAAAACTCCTCCTTGGATGTCGGCTCTGATCACAAACTGCTCTCGGTGGTCCTGTGCCTGGCCTGGCCCTTCCTTCCGGACCTGAGGTGGATCCGCCCCTCGTCTCCAAACGGGTCAGGCCGAAGAAAATCAACGTCGCAGCCCTGAAGGATCCCGGGGTTCGGGGACGCTACCCCCAAGCAGCCACTGAGCGGATCCGAGAAGAGGACCCAGATCTCTGCCGACTGACAGAAATACTCCGGGAATGCGCGGAAAACCAGATCAGATTCAAATCGGGATCTCAGAAGTCCTGGATGGCGGAAAACCAATCGGAAATCCGGAGCCTGGCCCAAGAAAAGCAAGAAGAATTCCGTCTATACCGCTCTAGACCCTTCGTCCGCTCCCGGTTGAGGTACCGGGAAACCTGCCACCGAATCCGGCGGCGGTTCCGGGAAATGGATTAGCGCTGGTTCCTGGACAAAGCCGAAGCCATTGAGAACTGCTGGGTGAACGGAAACTCACGGGATTTCTTCCAGCGGACCTCTGAACTGGCCAGGGAATTCCCAACTGGCGGACTAGATTCCGGTCGCTTGGCAGCAGCTCCCTCCAACTGGAGGGACTCGGTGATCACTTCTCTGGCCTGCTTAATGTCATCAGGCGGATGGATTGGACCGTTCTTCACGAGCTACCCAGATTCAACACGTCGGTGAACTGGGACCCACTAACTCTGGACGAGGTGAAAAAAGCTATTCGACGGCTGAAGAATGGAAAGGCGGAAGGGCTGTCGGGTGTCCCGGCTGAATGCATCAAAGACCTCCCAATGGCTGCTGAAATCCTGCATGAAGCACTGCTGGACCTGTGGAACAACGACGGAATGGTCCCTGCCCTCCCGGCCGGTTGGCTGGACGCTGTCCTTGTTGCCCTCTACAAAAACAAGGGTGCATTCGCGGATCTGAACAACTGGAGGGGAATTGTCCTGCTGGAAGTGTTCTCCAAGGTCGTCAATACCATCCTCAACTGGCGACTACAAGCGGTTGGAGAAGAAATATGGGGTGAAGAGCAGCACGGATTTCACGAAACTATTTAAAGGGGATTTTTACACACAAAACAATACAAAGTCATCGGGCTTCCCAATAATTATAACAACATAATATTTAAGGGGAGTTTGGAGGGTTTTTAGGGAGTTTTGGGGGAAAACCACGAAAGTTAAAGATAGAAAGGGACTTGGAAAGGGGGTGATAGCGGGGACGCTATTACCCGCATTACAGGAGAGAGAGTAGATTGCCTTTTCACACATAATTAAAAGCTTTCGTTTATTTATGGCACAATAATGCAGACTAACGTTAGAATTGTCTGGCACTAGGGAAGTTAGGGCTAACCCAATGCGAACCAAAACAACCGAAAGCGAAAATATTGGGATATTCTGTATTGCCATGTTTTCTGTTGATTAGAACGAATTCAGCTACAGCTTGCTACATAACGAAGCAAGTTTTGAAAGTTGTTGCTGGCTTTTGAATAATTCGCTACTGGAAAGAGTTGGGTTTTCGCAGCTTCTGATATTGTATGCACGTCGCTAGATAAAGCAAATTGATGTTTGATGCCATAAGGTTTGATGCTATATAATCCAAATATTGAACATCATTTAGCACCGAAACGTTGGCTTATTTTTCAGCAGCATTGTTGTTGCATAACATCAGGTTGAAAGATCGCCAATTCATGAGAAACACCCTGCCATTCGAAATCCCCTATATTGAGCGATAGTCGATTCAACCTACCAAAGGGTGAAATGCGAGTGATTACCTGGCGACCAGCTTTTATGCCACCTAAGTTTCGTTGTAGACGAAATCGCCATATCCGGAAGAGTGTTAGCAATCCTTAGTTTCTATCTCAGTGCCTTGGTTTGCCAACATTGCGCAATCATTGTTTTTTGTCAAATATATTACTGCCAAGGCAATTAATACCTATAAGACTGCTAGGTGAAACGATACCTTTTGGTTTTAGACGTCAACACTGTCCAAAGAGCAAGGGTGCAAAGATACAGGCTCGTGAACAGGTTTTGCAAGAGGAAGCGGTTCGCATGCAGTGATCTCAGTGATGATATGAAGACAGCTGAAAGCCTAAACTTAAGTGTGCTGTCAAATAAGTACAAGCACAAGGGGCATCAAAAGAGGCAGAGGTCTTATTGTAATATAAGAAAGACCATAAAGAAACCAGATGCCAGTACTTGAATTAATTTAGTAGATACGATGGGTTAATTTTCATTATTGTTCTTTTGTTTTGTATTTATTTATCCTCTATTCTTGGTAAGCTAAACGCGGTTAATTCAATTTTTGTTGTTCAATTGTTTTGTGTAGATAATTACTTATTCTGATGCTTTGTATCTTGTTACGTAGTTATTTAGTTTTGTACTCATTTGCCACGACAAGGTGTAAAGTAGCTCTGATCAGTGTACAGTTCTTTTCACTTTCTATCTTGAACTTAGAACTTTAAAAGGTCAGAACAAGCAATGTATTCACGGTGTAATTATGCGTTTTTTGCTTTAGCAGCATCTTATTTTTGATTCTTGGAGTGAAGCTTTAATCATTTGTAAAAAGATGAAATCTTTAGAAAACTTTCTTTTTCTTTTTTCTATCTTTCTATCTTTTCACTTTTGATGCTTTCTCCTTTAAATGAATTTGAATCTTGGAAATTTTCGGTTGTATATGTATTCGTTTGTTTAACACACTTTCTTTTTCAGCTTTACGGCTCTCTTGGTGCTCAATACGGTGCTTAATTGCTCAACAATTCACCCATGCTTATGCAATAATGTATGCCTTACCATTTGAAAGAAATTTGAGCTATGCATTTTGAACTTTAGTCCTATTGTAAGAAACAGAATGTGATGATACAATTGAAATTTCACAGTTAAGTTCTGGAAAACTGAACTGCCTTACACGGCAACAACATGGTCATCCCTATGTTTAATGGCAAACATAAATTTTAGTTTATTAAAATTTAAATTTTAATGACTACATTGTATTTCATTAACATAGTGACAACTGAATTCTAGGTTGCCGGCTGCTGCTGCTTCTTCTTGTCCTGGCTGCCACAGTGGCCCTTCCAAAATGTCATTACATGCTGCATTCCCAGAAAACAAGCAAAGGGAGCAAATGTGAAGATCATGCAAATGGCTGGCATCACCACAACTATGTCTGAGTCGGGGTGCGGTAAGGCTGTTTCAATGATTACCATGGCCAGGCCCGCATTCTGTATACCAGTTTCGATGGCAACAGTGCGCATGTCTGCGGCGCTGAAGCGAAGCAGATAGGCACCCAAATAGGCGATCCCGAAACCCAGCCACGGAAGCAACACTCCGGCCGCCAGTCGACGAATTGTGAACAAATACAGGACATAGAATTTCATGAAAAACCCGCCGACGGCGATAAAAACCAAAAAGAGAAGGGCTGCAATTTTGAGGATCTTCGCGGACTGGGCCTGGAAGACCGGTACTCTCCGTCCAACCAGAATTCCCAGAGCCAATGGGATCACCAAGATCAGCAGACCACCGATGATGTTCAGAAATGGGATTTGAATGTCGGCATCTCTGCTGATCACTCGCTGGCCGACGGTCAGTAGCCAGAGTGGAGCTAAGCCTGAAAATTGAGAAAATTCGTCAGGCAATGCTTACGGCCGCTTGCGCCAAATCGGAATTACTTTGCTCCGAACTAAGCTATTCCTGAGTTAACTCGGAGTTAACTATTCTCCACCTGAGCTCAAGCTCAGGCATAAATTTTATTCCGTTGCAATACTCCAACTAAGTTGGATACCTAACTAACCCTAAACTTGAGCTCAGGAATAAGGCTATTCTTGATCTTGATGTTGACAGTTTATGTTGATACTGTCCAATAGGCAAAAGCACCGCCTTGTTGCCAGCCAATAGGAATAGCTGGGGAATAGAGTTAATCGTGAGCATAACTGAAGATTAGGCTCAGGGATAAAGTTAACCTCCAACTTAACTAAAAAATAGTTGAAGAAAAAAAATAACCCTTAGCTTACCAGCAAAAATTAAAAAAATCTGGACACTGTTGTCCAATTATATATTTTCTGCTGGACATTAATGCTCATTGATGAAACCAACTTAGTCCGAACAATGATTTGGCATTATAATTGCAGGAACCATAAGTGAAATACTTTTGCTGAATTTTCAGTTTTCCTGTTATACTTTCAAATACCGCCAAATAAGTAATTTTAATTTTGTTAAATTTCGTTCAGCAGGATATATTCTAAATAACCTTACGTTTAGGCGTTAGAACCGATGTCTACCCCTTATTTTTCAGTTAACCCTTATCAAATGCACGGGTAAATTTTTGCCAGTTGTGGACTAAGTTATACTCGAGGTTAACTGGAGAATAAGTTAACCCTGATTGGTGCAACGAAATAGCTGGAGAATAACGACTTAACTATGAGTTAACCTTTTGACCTTTTAACAGGCCCAAACCTTTTGAGTCATGATCCTTGGGTGGAGTACTTCTTACTCCCTTACTTTTCTTTGATCTGCTTTGCAATTTTTCCGAAATTCAATTTAAAGAGGTGTGCGGGAGGGTAGCGCTGCAAGCCAATTTTTGAGTCATGGAGCGATATTCTGCAGAAAGTCTGCAATTTTATATGTCTTCATGATTCACTTATCAAAGACAATCTCAATTAATCTGTTGCAAGAAATTTTAAAATAAAAATTAAAATTTGACCTGAATTTTACTCAATCCGTAAAAGACTTGTGATGGCTAGTCTGTTTCCCGTCCGCTTACCGAAGCTAAGCAGACTCTAGCACAAGTAAAAACCAGTTTCTTAGTGCCAACTACATTATAATTCCCGCAAAACTGCTAACAACTAGATTCGAAGATTCTTACATAAAATTATCAAAAATTCGACTTAATTTTTGAATTTTTACATATTTAAGATTCCAAGTGTACTGCGTCCCGTCCGCTCCACCCAGACGGTGGGCAGGTGTTAGAATAAAAATTTGATAAAAAATTTAACTTTAATTTTTTAGTTTTCTGATTTTTAGAATGGTACTGTTTATTTCTTCGAATGCTATATTTGATCTAGGATAAACAGTACCATTCTAAAGACCACTGCACTTGGAATCTTAAATGGGTAAATATTCAAAAGTTAAGCCGAGTTTTTGATAATTTTTTGTAAAAATCTTCGAATCTAATTGTTAGTAGTAATGTAGTTGACGCTAAAAAATTGGTTTTTACTTGTGCTAGAGTCTGCTTAGCTTCGGTGAGAGCGGACGAGAAAACAGACTAACCATAACAAATCTTTTACAGATTGAGTAAAATTCAGGTCAATTTTTTTGATTTTTATTTTTTAAAATTTCTTGCAATAGAAGAATTTGGATCGTTTTTGACGAGTGGATCACGAAGACGAATAAATTTGCAGATTTTCTGCAGAATATAACTACATGACTCAAAAATCGGTGGGTGGCGCTACCCTCCCTCACACCACTTTAAAATTGGATTTCGGAAAAAGTTCAGAGCGGATCAAAAGTAAGGGGTGGATCAAGAAGTACTCCACCCCAGGATCATGACTCAAAAGGATTTGGGCCTGACTCAAGAATTGGGTGTACTAAGGCTACGTACATCTTGAGCAGTGGGGTGGGTAATCAGACAAAACCCGACAGTTAGTCAAACATTTTGACATCTGACTGAAGTGCAATGTCGACAATCACAGATTCGTTTTTTGTGACAGAGTCTAGGAAATAGATTTATGCAAATGCTACACCGGGAATCGAACCACGGAACCTCCCGGACTGCAGTCAGGCGTGCAACCACTAGCGTTGCTTCAGTAGCCGATTTTAGTTTCAGTTTCTGTTTCAGTTTCAGTCGGCGGTCCAACACTGTTTCAGTTTCAGTTTCAGCTCATTCGAAAAACTGCAGATTCTAGCCTTGAGACATAATATAATATATAAATTTATGATTATTTTTATACTTCCACTGCAGAGTATTGATGAAAAGCCGCTTTAAACCTTCAAATCTTCATGTTTTGAGAAAAGACTGAAACTGAAACTAGTTTCGATCCAAGTTTCAGGTTTTCACCCAATCTAGTTTCAGTTTCAGTTTCACTTTCAGTCGGCCGCCTAAAATAGTTTCAGTTTCAGTTTCAGGTCTCCTCCCAAAATAGTTTCAGTTTAAGTTTCAGTTTCAGTGCCTGAAACATCACTAGACTACACCACGGAGCCAGGAGAGAAGAGCACATAACTTCTATATCATTGGTGCTCTCTGTACATCATTACCTAAAGAGGCTATTGTAGAGGTTACAGTCAGGGCGACCGAAAGATCCAAGTTTCCGTTGAATAGAACGGTCCAAAAGTTGGACAAGGCCCCGGCTGGACTGACGCCCACTGCCAGTAGGCCCAACTGGATATGACTGGACTCAGTCAACAGTAGAAAGCAAAGTCCAATAGATACCTAAAAATGGGCACAATTGTCAGACTATATAACGAACTTAGCGACACAGCCATACATTGACACGGTTGTCCGGAATCTGGGGGGGGGAGTTTTACCCAAACACGGACGAGGCGGCTATCCCTAAAAGGTCCAAACTTTTAAGTTTTAAGGAGGTCACCCCAAAATCAGCAAAAATTGCAATTTTTGTTTACGATTTTTTTGCCAAAAATTAGTAAAAAATGACGATTTTTAGCGATTTCTATGAAATATTTTGGAAAAATCACTAAATTCTCTAAAAACATAGTATTTTTGATTAAAATCACTGAGGTCTACCTTTTTCTTCCAGCTGGAGGGGTTGACCCGTTTTTGTCGGTCTGGGAGGAGTCTGCACCCGATTATTCCCTTACGTAATCTATGGTCACACCAATTTACAAGTGCAGAATATCAGTCAAGCATTGTTCGATATGTAATGCTAGACTAAACAAAGAGATTCCGGTTTGAACTAAAAAGTTACATTTCGTGACCGATCAAGATAAAAATGGTGGTTGGCTTTTCTATTGGTTTAACTATGACTCAAGATACGTCATAAGTTTAGTTAGGAAAATTAGTTGGTCCTAAGGTTGTTGTGTGTGGGTAGGTCGGCCGGTATTACTGTAGGTCTGTCATTCTTTGTTGAGCTCTTATGACTGTGTTTGTGAGTTGTTACCATAGGATAACGTGTGGGGGACTGGGGGGGGGGGTGCAGACCTCCCAGATCGACGACAAAGAACGAGTTTACCCCAAAAAACGAAGAGACGAACTTATCAAGCGATTTCCGCCTGAAAATTGGTCATTTTAGTAAATTTTAGAGATGTTTTAAGAAATTTTAACAATCTCTAAAAATTTCATTTTTTACTAATTTTTGGTCAAAAACGTTAAAACTTCGCAATGTTTGCTATTTTCGGGGCAGACCCCCCATGACATTTCGGATTTTTTCAGGGGTAGACCCCTCACCGAGGTCGGGGTAGACCCCCCAGAATCGGACTCCGTGTAAATTATGGTTTGTTACAGTTGTTGGGATACTATTTTTCTGATATTTTTCTGGGTTGTAGCTTTTAATCAGATAAAGGCTAGTTTACTTTTAGTGCTTGAGTTTATTTCAATCACAAAAATCGAAGAATCTATTTCGCAATTTTGTTTAGATAGCGTTTTTGAAAATCCCTACCAAATTTCAGCTCATTTGGTCAACGGTTTTAGTGGTGGGGGAGGGGGGTGGGGTAATCGAGTAAGCCCCAGTCTCTACCAAATCATATTTAATACAATTAAAGTGTGCTTCTTAAAATAGCACTCTATGGTTTTCTGACTTGTGACATGTAGAATCAGGAACCGAGAGATAGTACAGTACTCTTATATTCGAATATTGAAATGAAAATTCTTCCTTCTTTCAGAATAAAAATTTCTTTGGGCAAAATAATTTAGCTGGGAAGGATTACACTTGAACTTTTACCTAAACTTTCAATTTCATCCTTCTTTATTTTAAAGCTTCTTTCTTTCTTTCAACAGAATCTTTCAAAGCTTAAAGTTAAATATAGCTAGCTTTGATTGCAAGGTGCGTGCCGAAGGTGTGCGACGTTCAAAAAGTATCTAACAAAATTGCGTAATGTTCTGATTTTGTGATTGAAAATAAACTCAAGCACTACAGAAGTACAACTAGTCCTTTATTCTGATTAAAAGCTACAACCCAGAAAAATTATCAGAAAAATACGTTATCCCAACAACTGTAACAACCATACATTTACACGGAGTCCGATTCTGGGGGGTCTACCCCGACCTCGGTGAGGGGTCTACCCCTGAAAAAATCCGAAATGTCATGGGGGGTCTGCCCCGAAAATAGCAAACATTGCGAAGTTTTAACGTTTTTGACCAAAAATTAGTAAAAAATGACAATTTTTAGCGATTGTTAATACATTTCTTAAAACATCTGTAAAATTTGCTAAAAAAATTACCAATTTTCAGTGAAAATCGCTGAGGGGTCTGCCCTTTTCTGCTTTTTCTTGGGGGGTAAACTCGTTCTTTGTCGTCGATCTGGGAGGTCTGCACCCCCCCCCCAGTTCCCCCCCACGTTATCCTATGGTAACAACTCACAAACACAGTCATAAGAGCTCAACAAAGAATGACAGACCTACAGTAATACCGGCCGACCTACCCACACAACAACCTTAGGACCAACTAATTTTCCTAACTAAACTTATGACGTATACTTTGAGTCATAGTTAAACCAATAGAAAAGCCAACCACCATTTTTATCTTGATCGGTCACGAAATGTAACTTTTTAGTTCAAACCGGAATTCCTTTGTTTAGTCTTAGCATTACATATCGAACAATGCTTGACTGATATTCTGCACTTGTAAATTGGTGTGACCATAGGATTACGTAAGGGAATAATCGGGTGCAGACTCCTCCCAGACCGACAAAAACGGGTCAACCCCTCAGCTGGAAGAAAAAGGTAGACCCTCAGTGATTTTAATCAAAAATACTATGTTTTAGCAAATTTTAGTGATTTTTTCAAAATATTTCATAGAAATCGCTAAAAATCGTCATTTTTTACTAATTTTTGGCAAAAAAATCGTAAACAAAAATTGCAATTTTTGCTGATTTTGGGGTGACCTCCTTAAAACTTAAAATTTTGGACCTTTTAGGGATAGCCCCCTCGTCAGAGTTTGGGTAAACTCCCCCCCCCCCCCAGATTCGGACAACCGTGTTAATGTATGGCTGTGTCGCTAAGTTCGTTATATAGTCTGACAATTGTGCCCATTTTTAGGTATCTATTGGACTTTGCTTTCTACTGTTGACTGAGTCCAGTCATATCCAATTGGGCCTACTGGCAGTGGGCGTCAGTCCAGCCGGGGCCTTGTCCAACTTTTGGACCGTTCTATTCAACGGAAACTTGGATCTTTCGGTCGCCCTGACTGTAACCTCTACAATAGCCTCTTTAGGTAATGATGTACAGAGAGCACCAATGATATAGAAGTTATGTGCTCTTCTCTCCTGGCTCCGTGGTGTAGTCTAGTGATGTTTCAGGCACTGAAACTGAAACTTAAACTGAAACTATTTTGGGAGGAGACCTGAAACTGAAACTGAAACTATTTTAGGCGGCCGACTGAAAGTGAAACTGAAACTGAAACTAGATTGGGTGAAAACCTGAAACTTGGATCGAAACTAGTTTCAGTTTCAGTCTTTTCTCAAAACATGAAGATTTGAAGGTTTAAAGCGGTTTTTTCATCAATACTCTGCAGTGGAAGTATAAAAATAATCATAAATTTATATATTATATTATGTCTCAAGGCTAGAATCTGCAGTTTTTCGAATGAGCTGAAACTGAAACTGAAACAGTGTTGGACCGCCGACTGAAACTGAAACAGAAACTGAAACTAAAATCGGCTACTGAAGCAACGCTAGTGGTTGCACGCCTGACTGCAGTCCGGGAGGTTCCGTGGTTCGATTCCCGGTGTAGCATTTGCATAAATCTATTTCCTAGACTCTGTCACAAAAAACGAATCTGTGATTGTCGACATTGCACTTCAGTCAGATGTCAAAATGTTTGACTAACTGTCGGGTTTTGTCTGATTACCCACCCCACTGCTCAAGATGTACGTAGCCTTAGTACACCCAATTCTTGAGTCAGGCCCAAATCCTTTTGAGTCATGATCCTGGGGTGGAGTACTTCTTGATCCACCCCTTACTTTTGATCCGCTCTGAACTTTTTCCGAAATCCAATTTTAAAGTGGTGTGAGGGAGGGTAGCGCCACCCACCGATTTTTGAGTCATGTAGTTATATTCTGCAGAAAATCTGCAAATTTATTCGTCTTCGTGATCCACTCGTCAAAAACGATCCAAATTCTTCTATTGCAAGAAATTTTAAAAATAAAAATCAAAAAATTGACCTGAATTTTACTCAATCTGTAAAAGATTTGTTATGGTTAGTCTGTTTTCCGTCCGCTCACCGAAGCTAAGCAGACTCTAGCACAAGTAAAAACCAATTTTTTAGCGTCAACTACATTACTACTAACAATTAGATTCGAAGATTTTTACAAAAAATTATCAAAAACTCGGCTTAACTTTTGAATATTTACCCATTTAAGATTCCAAGTGCAGTGGTCTTTAGAATGGTACTGTTTATCCTAGATCAAATATAGCATTCGAAGAAATAAACAGTACCATTCTAAAAATCAGAAAACTAAAAAATTAAAGTTAAATTTTTTATCAAATTTTTATTCTAACACCTGCCCACCGTCTGGGTGGAGCGGACGGGACGCAGTACACTTGGAATCTTAAATATGTAAAAATTCAAAAATTAAGTCGAATTTTTGATAATTTTATGTAAGAATCTTCGAATCTAGTTGTTAGCAGTTTTGCGGGAATTATAATGTAGTTGGCACTAAGAAACTGGTTTTTACTTGTGCTAGAGTCTGCTTAGCTTGGTAAGCGGACGGGAAATAGACTAGCCATCACAAGTCTTTACGGATTGAGTAAAATTCAAGTCAAATTTTAATTTTTATTTTAAAATTTCTTGCAACAGATTAATTGAGATTGTCTTTGATAAGTGAATCATGAAGACATATAAAATTGCAGACTTTCTGCAGAATATCGCTCCATGACTCAAAATTGGCTTGCAGCGCTACCCTCCCGCACACCTCTTTAAATTGAATTTCGGAAAAATTGCAAAGCAGATCAAAGAAAATTAAGGGAGTAAGAAGTACTCCACCCAAGGATCATGACTCAAAAAGGTTTGGGCCTGTTAAAAGGTCAAAAGGTTAACTCATAGTTAAGTCGTTATTCTCCAGCTATTTCGTTGCACCAATCAGGGTTAACTTATTCTCCAGTTAACCTCGAGTATAACTTAGTCCACAACTGGCAAAAATTTACCCGTGCATTTGATAAGGGTTAACTGAAAAATAAGGGGTAGACATCGGTTCTAACGCCTAAACGTAAGGTTATTTAGAATATATCCTGCTGAACGAAATTTAACAAAATTAAAATTACTTATTTGGCGGTATTTGAAAGTATAACAGGAAAACTGAAAATTCAGCAAAAGTATTTCACTTATGGTTCCTGCAATTATATTCCCAAATCATTGTTCGGACTAAGTTGGTTTCATCAATGAGCATTAATGTCCAGCAGAAAATATATAATTGGACAACAGTGTCCAGATTTTTTAATTTTTGCTGGTAAGCTAGGGGTTATTTTTTTCTTCAACTATTTTTTAGTTAAGTTGGAGGTTAACTTTATCCTGAGCCTAATCTTCAGTTATGTATAAATTAACTCTATTCCCCAGCTATTCCTATTGGCTGGCAACAAGGCGGTGCTTTGCCTATTGGACAGTATCAACATAAACTGTCAACATCAAGATCAAGAATAGCCTTATTCCTGAGCTCAAGTTTAGGGTTAGTTAGGTATCCAACTTAGTTGGAGTATTGCAACGGAATAAAATTTATGCCTGAGCTTGAGCTCAGGTGGAGAATAGTTAACTCCGAGTTAACTCAGGAATAGCTTAGTTCGGACCAAAGTAATTCCGATTTGGCGCAAGCGGCCGTAAGCATTGCCTGACGAATTTTCTCAATTTTCAGGCTTAGCTCCACTCTGGCTACTGACCGTCGGCCAGCGAGTGATCAGCAGAGATGCCGACATTCAAATCCCATTTCTGAACATCATCGGTGGTCTGCTGATCTTGGTGATCCCATTGGCTCTGGGAATTCTGGTTGGACGGAGAGTACCGGTCTTCCAGGCCCAGTCCGCGAATCCTCAAAATTGCAGCCCTTCTCTTTTTGGTTTTTATCGCCGTCGGCGGGTTTTTCATGAAATTCTATGTCCTGTATTTGTTCACAATTCGTCGACTGGCGGCCGGAGTGTTGCTTCCGTGGCTGGGTTTCGGGATCGCCTATTTGGGTGCCTATCTGCTTCGCTTCAGCGCCGCAAGAACATGCGCACTGTTGCCATCGAAACTGGTATACAGAATGCGGGCTGGCCATGGTAATCATTGAAACAGCCTTACCGCACCCCGACTCAGACATAGTTGTGGTGATGCCAGCCATTTGCATGATCTTCACATTTTTGCTCCCTTTGCTTGTTTTCTGGGAATGCAGCATGTAATGACATTTTGGAAGGGCCACTGTGGCAGCCAGGACAGAAGAAGCAGCAGCAGCCGGCAACCTAGAATTCAGTTGTCACTATGTTAATGAAATACAATGTAGTCATTAAAATTTAAATTTTAATAAACTAAAATTTATGTTTGCCATTAAACATAGGGATGACCATGTTGTTACCGTGTAAGGCAGTTCAGTTTTCCAGAACTTAACTGTGAAATTTCAATTGTATCATCACATTCTGTTTCTTACAATAGGACTAAAGTTCAAAATGCATAGCTCAAATTTCTTTCAAATGGTAAGGCATACATTATTGCATAAGCATGGGTGAATTGTTGAGCAATTAGCACCGTATTGAGCACCAAGAGTAGCCGTAAAGCTGAAAAAGAAAGTGTGTTAAACAAACGAATACATATACAACCGAAAATTTCCAAGATTCAAATTCATTTAAAGGAGAAAGCATCAAAAGTGAAAAGATAGAAAGATAGAAAAAAAAAAGAAAGTTTTCTAAAGATTTCATCTTTTTACAAATGATTAAAGCTTCACTCCAAGAATCAAAAATAAGATGCTGCTAAAGCAAAAAACGCATAATTACACCGTGAATACATTGCTTGTTCTGACCTTTTAAAAGTTCTAAGTTCAAGATAGAAAGTGAAAAGAACTGTACACTGATCAAGGCTACTTTACACCTTGTCGTGGCAAATGAGTACAAAACTAAATAACTACGTAACAAGATACAAAGCATCAGAATAAGTAATTATCTACACAAAACAATTGAACAACAAAAATTGAATTAACCGCGTTTAGCTTACCAAGAATAGAGGATAAATAAATACAAAACAAAAGAACAATAATGAAAATTAACCCATCGTATCTACTAAATTAATTCAAGTACTGGCATCTGGTTTCTTTATGGTCTTTCTTATATTACAATAAGACCTCTGCCTCTTTTGGTGCCCCTTGTGCTTGTACTTATTTGACAGCACACTTAAGTTTAGGCTTTCAGCTGTCTTCATATCATCACTGAGATCACTGCATGCGAACCGCTTCCTCTTGCAAAACCTGTTCACGAGCCTGTATCTTTGCACCCTTGCTCTTTGGACAGTGTTGACGTCTAAAACCAAAAGGTATCGTTTCACCTAGCAGTCTTATAGGTATTAATTGCCTTGGCAGTAATATATTTGACAAAAAACAATGATTGCGCAATGTTGGCAAACCAAGGCACTGAGATAGAAACTAAGGATTGCTAACACTCTTCCGGATATGGCGATTTCGTCTACAACGAAACTTAGGTGGCATAAAAGCTGGTCGCCAGGTAATCACTCGCATTTCACCCTTTGGTAGGTTGAATCGACTATCGCTCAATATAGGGGATTTCGAATGGCAGGGTGTTTCTCATGAATTGGCGATCTTTCAACCTGATGTTATGCAACAACAATGCTGCTGAAAAAATAAGCCAACGTTTCGGTGCTAAATGATGTTCAATATTTGGATTATATAGCATCAAACCTTATGGCATCAAACATCAATTTGCTTTATCTAGCGACGTGCATACAATATCAGAAGCTGCGAAAACCCAACTCTCTTTCCAGTAGCGAATTATTCAAAAGCCAGCAACAACTTTCAAAACTTGCTTCGTTATGTAGCAAGCTGTAGCTGAATTCGTTCTAATCAACAGAAAACATGGCAATACAGAATATCCCAATATTTTCGCTTTCGGTTGTTTTGGTTCGCATTGGGTTAGCCCTAACTTCCCTAGTGCCAGACAATTCTAACGTTAGTCTGCATTATTGTGCCATAAATAAACGAAAGCTTTTAATTATGTGTGAAAAGGCAATCTACTCTCTCTCCTGTAATGCGGGTAATAGCGTCCCCGCTATCACCCCTTTTCAAATCCCTTTCTATCTTTAACTTTCGTGGTTTTCCCCCAAAACTCCCTAAAAACCCTCCAAACTCCCCTTAAATATTATGTTGTTATAATTATTGGGAAGCCCGATGACTTTGTATTGTTTTGTGTGTAAAAAATCCCCTTTAAATAGTTTCGTGAAATCCGTGCTGCTCTTCACCCCATATTTCTTCTCCAACCGCTTGTAGTCGCCAGTTGAGGATGGTATTGACGACCTTGGAGAACACTTCCAGCAGGACAATTCCCCTCAGTTGTTCAGATCCGCGAATGCACCCTTGTTTTGTAGAGGGCAACAAGGACAGCGTCCAGCCAACCGGCCGGGAGGGCAGGGACCATTCCGTCGTTGTTCCACAGGTCCAGCAGTACTTCATGCAGGATTTCAGCAGCCATTGGGAGGTCTTTGATGCATTCAGCCGGGACGCCCGACAGCCCTTCCCGCCTTTCCGATTTTCTTCAGCCGTCGAATAGCTTTTTTTCACCTCGTCCAGAGTTAGTGGGTCCCCAGTTCACCGACGTGTTGAATCTGGGTAGCTCGTGAAGAACGGTCCAATCCATCCGCCTGATGACATTAAGCAGGCCAGAGAAGTGATCACCGAGTCCTCCAGTTGGAGGGAGCTGCCAAGCGACCGGAATCTGAGTCGCCAGTTGGGAATTCCTGGCCAGTTCGGAGGTCCGCTGGAAGAAATCCCGTGAGTTTCCGTTCACCCAGCTGTTCTCAATGGCTTCGGCTTTGTCCAAGAACCAGCGCTAATCCATTTCCCGGAACCGCCGCCGGATTCGGTGGCAGGTTCGGTACCTCAACCGGGAGCGGACGGAGGGTCTAGAGCGGTATAGACGGAATTCTTCTTGCTTTTCTTGGGCCAGGCTCCGGATTTCCGATTGGTTTTCCGCCATCCAGGACTTCTGAGATCCCGATTTGAATCCGATCTGGTTTTCCGCGCATTCCCGGAGTATTTCTGTCAGTCGGCAGAGATCTGGGTCCTCTTCTCGGATCCGCTCAGTGGCTGCTTGGGGGTAGCGTCCCCGAACCCCGGGATCCTTCAGGGCTGCGACGTTGATTTTCTTCGGCCTGACCCGTTTGGAGACGAGGGGCGGATCCACCTCAGGTCCGGAAGGAAGGGCCAGGCCAGGCACAGGACCACGGAGAGCAGTTTGTGATCAGAGCCGACATCCAAGGAGGAGTTTTGTTAGTAGCGTACGGTAGGTCCATCTGTCGGGGCCCCTCTCTTGATCTTTCTCTGCGATTGTAAGTTTTCCTTATTTTTCCTCTTTCAAAATTTTAGTACTCTTTTCTTTTCTAACTTCACCGTTAACTTTTACTTATTTACATTTTCGCTTTTATTTAATTCCTAAATCACTCCCCCCCCCTTTTTCCCCTCCTTCTCTACGAGGTTGCCCCCGTCCCTCGGAGTTTATTTCTCTTAGCGAACCTCCCCTCCCTGTTTTTGGTAACTTTGCTCCCTTTCCCAAATTGCTGGTTTCTTGCTTCTCAGCTACTTGCTACAGCAGGAACGGACGTTGGAAGAAATGTTTCGGCCCGACCCGTCCGGTCCCGCACTAAACTTGTTTGTCCCCTCCCGTGGGATTCCGCAGTGCCTCAAATTTAACAGATCCTTTCCTGCAAAATCCCGCATTATTTTGTAATTATCTGTTTAATTAAATTTAATATAAAAAATTAATGATAATTCTATAAAATTTGGAAATATAAAAATAAACTTTCTGCTTTACAATACTTTACGTTCCCTATTTTCTGTTAGTTATGATGAATGTATATATACTCAGATATTTAAATAATTTACTATTCCAATTGTAGCGCTTCTACCAGGGCTGGTGGACCAGAAAGAAACCGAGGGCAAGCCCGAACGGGAGGCGTCAGGCACCCTTGTACCCACGAAACCAGGACCTAGAAGAGAGAAGGAAAGAGGGAGCTTCAGCTTTTTACTCACCACTGAAAGTAAAGAATTGGCCCAGCCGTGTTTCGACCACGGCCGTCCTGACTCCGGAGCAGACATGCTAACCAACCACACCACAGGGCCATCAGCTTAACTCCCGTTACAGGCTTATCCAAATCTTTCCTATGCCTGCTTGCCTTACATCTCCCACTGGTTTATTTAAGACGCGTGCCGCGGCTTACTCAACTCGGAATCGAACCGAGAGCACATCCAGCGCAGGGCATTCTGAGACCAAGAGGTCCGTGCTCCCCTGACACACGTTCCTTGACCCCTGTTAGATCCAACCAGCCAGAAGCAACTGCTGGGGGACCGGAGACAGGAGTCCAATCCAGGTCCTGAGGCAGCCTCGCCACATGTAGCGCTTCTACCAGGGCTGGTGGACCAGAAATAAACCGAGGAGGCGTCAGGCACCCTCGTACCCACCAAACCAGGTCCTAGAAGAGAGAAGGGAAGAGGGAGGTTCAGCGTTTAACTCACCATTGAAAGTAAAGAATTGGCCCAGCTGGGTTTCGAACCACGGCCCTTCTGACTTCGGAGCAGACATGCTAACCAACCACAGGGCCATCAGCTGAACTCCCGTTACAGGCTTATCACTCTTTCCTATGCCTGCTTCCCTTACACAATGTCAAAATAAATTATTTAAATAAAATATGCAAGTATGTTAATTTGTGATTTCGAGATATCCTATTTTGGCGAACAAACAAAAAGCTTTTTGTTTCTGTTTTAGCGAATAAGCCAGTTTATAAATAGGGAAGTTAATAGGTCGAAATGTTCAAGTTCGTCTCTGATCAATTTAGAACACCTACAAATCTTAATTCCGTTTGTTGATATTTCGTTAGTTTCACTATTTTGATACAAGTTAAATGTCGTAAGATAACTTTGTATTGTAAGGAAAGCAAAATGTATTCTGCAAATATGCTGGAACTATCGTCAAACTAAAATTAGAAAGCCAATCTCAGATTATCGCTTTGCGTTAAAACATTGCATGTGCAATAGTTTTTGCAAAATCGGAGATTTAATTACAAATTAGTCTAACTAAATTAAATTAAGTTAAATTAATCGAATTTAATTATAAATTTGGACTAATTTAAGTACAAATTAGTCCAAATTTCAATAAAAAATCAATTGTGCCAAATCAATAAGTTACTTTTATCATACAACTATTTATGTTCTTCCTTTAAGTTGAGACATCAAAACTTAGCGTGGTTATAATGAAGTAAAAAACGAGTAAAAAAGAGTAAACAGAGTAAAAAACTATTATTTTCAAAACGGAGTAAAAACTATTATATCCTCATATATATACCAAAATTAAACAAACTGTGAATTTTCAAATTCCAGCTGACAAATAACGGCTGACCCCCCACACATTAGACCCATCACGTCAGTATGTCGCACGCTATGCCTACGTTCTAATGCTCAAAAACACAACTATAGTATACGACCAACAAATGTGTGTACAAACTTTGACCGTTTATAACTGATTGGCCAATGGAGCAAACCCCAACAATGTATATATTTTTAGAATCGTCAGGAACTCGAGCTTTCGAAAATTCGCAAAAATCCGGAATACCGGGTTTCATTTACGGAAAATCTTAATTTTGCTTTTAGAAGCTTTTCCTCTAAAATACACCCGATTTCCCAATTTCAGGTTTTCAAAATTCCCGGATTTTAAAAATTTTTTGGAATACCGACAAGATTGCTATCATTCGAAAGCTCTTAACGATCTGAACAACTTTTATAATGGAACGAACTCATGAAAGTGCACTCAATTCCCGGAATTCACTAAAACCGGAATTTCCGTATTTTAAAAATTTTCTCCAATACCCCACAATATGGATATCATGTGAAAGCTCTTGATGAGCTAAACAACTTTTGTAATAGGTGCAATACCTGAAAATGCACAGAATTCACGAAAACCGGGTTTAACATTAGCTTACTCGTTTTTCCTGAATTCCGGGAATTTGGTGCATTTTCAGATATTAGTTCTATTACAAATGTTGCTCAACTCGTCAAGAGCTTTCAAATGATATCCATATTGTGGGGTATTATAGAAAATTTTTAAAATCCGGAAATTCCGGTTTTCGCGAATTCCGGGAATTGAGTGCATTTTCATGAGTTCGTTTCATTATAAAATTTGTTCAGCTCGTTAACAGCTTTCGAATGATACCCATCTTCTCGGTATTCGAAAAATTTTATAAATCCGAGAATTTTGAAAACCCTAATTGAACATCCAAGTGCCTCAATCCTGCTTTATACGCTTTATATGTAATACATATATCAGATCTGAGGGTGTAGCTAAGTACACACAGTAGCCAATAGTCCTGGTAAAATATGCGGGTATGACAGCTGTAAGCTGAAAATGAATTTTGTAGTCCTTCTGAAATTGAAATTGAAATTGAAATTCCTCGAAATTTTTGGTAATATGACAAATTTTATACGAATCGAAGCTCTCACTGTGGGACCATTTCTCCTATTAGACCACAGTCTGCAAATGCGTCAATGCAAGTTATTGGCGGTTGATGGTTTGTTGTGGTCAAGACTTTCCAGCGGCGGTGCTACTCCTTAATGTCAATAAAATAGAATAATAATAAAATAATCTCAACTAAAATTTTCCTATCAAAAATTAGCTGGAACTATTTGTTATCAGCTATCAATTATCCAAACGAATGGAGTTCCAACGTTTTCACCAGTTCTCAAATTGCATGCAATTAAAAGCTGGTTACCCGTAATAAATACCGGAAGAAACTATGTACTCAAAATTCAGGACATATGTTAAAAAATTTTACGTAGAAATGAGCAGAATCTTTGACAATGGTGGACATCAGAAATCATGACATTTTCTGTAGATAATTCCTGTGGATAGTTTTATTTGTCGTTTAATGTTCAATATCCGAATTCAAATGCCTAGCTGCCACTTCTGTTAACTTATCCATACTGTTATAAACTAATTGGCAAGAATTTTTATAGTAATTCAAAAGATTGTTTTAGTTTTAGTTTTAGTTATTTAATATAATTGAATTTTCAAAGCTTACAGATTTTGTAAAGCAATAAAACAATTCCATTGAACAATATAAGTGCCTTTACTAGACTTTTTACTTGGAGAAAAATAAACTTTTCAGTAGAGTAGGCAACTTTTGCTATAGTGCTATATTCTTTCTGTGCTGGGGATCAAGGAATGAACCAGTATAATTTATTCAGCCTTCACATTTGCAGTGTATTGCCCATTGTTTCCAGCCGGCTTGTAGTTGGCAATGACACGAAGCGTTTGGCAGTCTGAACCCATGGAGACGCCAAGACCTACTTCAGTGCTGCCAATCCATACCAGCTGCGTAAAGTGACCTAAACGAAAGAATTTTAATCATTTTTTACTTTTATTTGCATTATTTGAAATTCAATTTCAAAATAAACAA
>JASAND010006818.1:0-12888 GCA_030248195.1 Trissonchulus latispiculum
GTAAGAAAGTTTTGGTTTTCGCCCTTATTCTCTCAGTACATAGTCGCTACACCGGATTGGTTGTTATGGCTGGAAAAAGGGTACCAAAATGAACATTTTTGCTTTTACAACTTTTGAGCTACCTCTAGTGGTTAAGGCAGTATAAGCCAAAAACTACTTTTGGGGTCAAAAAATGGCCATTTTTGAAGAAATCAGTTTTTTCAAAATTACTGCCAAATCTTACAGACAATTTTGGCTGATTTATACTCAATCGATACTCCGTCCAATTGCGCATTTTATCAATACCTATTCGCTGGAGTTTGTTGCTTTAAGCTGGAGAATTCGCCGAAAAACAATTTTGGCAAAATTGCGATTATTTTGTTTTGAACATTGATTTCTCAATTCGCGTGATTTTTGGCTGAATGAAAATTCGCCCTATTGCGGAGGAACATTTTTCTTGGTTTCAGCTAAAACAGCTCCAGTTGTGAGAAAACTGAATAGAAAGTTGCGAAATTTCGTGTCATCGCACATTTGCCGGATTTTCTGGAGTATTGAGACTTGCTGAGATAAATCCAGAAAAATGTCCCTCGGTCCACATGTCCTTCATATCATGGCACAAGAAGAAATTTTGGCCGATTCTACCGTTTTGAGAAATCGATGTTCAAAAATTTTTGGTCTATATTCAGTCAGTCAGATGTCAGCATGTCGGCAATTTTTTGCTATTTTTTTGCCAATTTTGCTAGTTTCTTAAGCTCATGTTAATGTACAGATTATAAGCTTTAAAACGATGTATAAAGCTCTTTCCAACTCCCAAAATTGCGAAAGTTATGGCGTTTCGAAAAGTCACGACGAAAGCACTGCACAAAAGGATACCAGCACCTTAAGTGTGAACTACCATGGGGCGGTTCGTTCTTTCGGACATCACGAGAAACTATAAATCTGAATCCAAAATTCACAATTGGCTAACCCTACCGATAGACGTACGGTTGTGATGTGATCATCGCCAAAAGCTATGTTTTTGTGAGTTTTGAAATTGAAATTTTTGAAAAGTTTACGAAAGCCTAGGCTAGCTAGTCACGCTCGTTACAACGCTACTTCAAGCGACTGTATTTGCTAAGATTTTACGCACAGATTACTTACTTATTCAAGGAAGCAAACAAATTAAACTGTGGGTACCTCGGTCGAAATTCAATAAATATTTGCAAAAAACTTTGCAAAGCACAGCTCAGACTGACATTATTTCTTTATTTGAAACGATCTTTATTACACTAGATAAACCCAGGTGCTCAGCAATTGCTGCTGCTAGCTACTCTACAAAAGAAGTAGCTAGCAACAGCAATTGCTGAGCAGCTGGGTTAATCTAGTGCATTAAAGATCGTTTCAGATATACTATCCAGTTCGATTTGGGAATATATGGTTTGCAAACAAATTAAATCAAGTTGAAAGTTTAGGAATGTTACGGGCAGATGAGTAAATTGGACACTTCTGAAAGTGTCCAGACAGATAGATAAATTATGCATGTGCGCAAACAAATAGATAAATTTTTGCAAGTGTCGCATTCTGTCCGGACAGATGAGTAAATTATCTATGTGTCCAGAGCAGGGTTGGACACATGCGTAAATTTTTAAATTATGAACTATTAGTGCAATATATGTGTTTATAGCTCTTTTATAACTTTAGTTTTATTTTACTTTATTTTTATTGTTATTTTATTCTATTGTTATCATGCTTTATTAGCTTGTTTAATTAATTTTTAAAAATTATATTTTAATGTTCTTGTTAATTTTAAGCAACATTTACTATATTTTGTTTCGACTTATTGATTGCTGTTGATGATAATTTATTTATTTGTTAATTAATTAAATCTATTTTGTGTGTTTATTTGTATTTGGAGTTGCTTTAACGTAATTTTAAATGGAATCCAACGGTGAAATTCTGCTTTTGGAACTTGAACTTGAAATTTGATAGAATTAGGAACCGTGTCAAAAATAAAATCGTGTAAACGATTTATTTTACAATAATTCCAAACGTTTTCGTACAGAATTACACGAATTCTACACGTTTCTTTTTACACCTTGTTTTTGTTATGATCTTTTTAGGTTCCGGCTGCAAGTAGTTTGTGCTAAGTTTATCGTGCTTATGCGAATACATAGAAAGGTTAAGCACATGGTTTTTTAGTGTGCTGTAGCCAAACTGTGGCTTAAGGTTTAGGAACAAAAAGTTGATATCAGACGACATCAAAACAAGCCGCTTACGCGATTCTTGCACGAATAAGATCGTGTAAATGAATCGTGTTCACGATAGATTTTTAGCATATTTTTCACACGGTTCCTTAATTTACTGTCACCTTTCGTGTTAAATGGTAACTAAATATCTTGCTTTAAGTTGTAAATAACCTATACTATGAACGTATATATAACTATTTATATACTCATTGAATAATCTCTTATTAATTGTAATTATGTTCATAAATTTGATTATATAGTGTTAATTTTATCGTTGGTTTTCATTTTAAATTACGTTGAAAAACATCAAATAGTTCACAGATAAGTTCATGAAATAATTTTAATTAATTCATAAATAAATAAATAAATTATCAATCAATAGCAATCAGTAAGTCTGAACAATATAAATGTCGCTTAAAATTAAAAGAACAAATGAAATTTTAAAAAATAATCAAATATAAAAGCTAATAAAACATAATGACATAGAACTATGCATAAACTATTATAAAAATAATAAATAAAATTATAAAAATAAAAGATTGTACTAAGGTTAAAAAACAGCTATAAACACCAATATAGTGCACTATTAGTTCATAGTTTAAAAATTTACGCATGTGTCCAACCCTGCTCTGGACACATAGATAATTTACTCATCTGTCCAGACAGAATGCGATAATTGTAAAAATTTATCTATCTGTCTGCGCACATGCATAATTTATCTATCTCTCTGGGCACTTTCAGAAGTGTCCAATTTACTCATCTGCCCGTACCATGAATATCCCGAGATTTCCTTAGGCCGACAGGTGGAGGACCCTTCCTTCAGACTTAGCCGGCAAAGGGTGTATAGGGCCAGAACTGCCTGAAGTGGAAGGGTATAAGCCTTGACGGTCCATGGTTGGATTAAAATTAACCAGTTCAAAAACAGGGTAGCTACATCGTGTTTGTAGGAATCAGGAATCACTCCGAACTCTACATTTCTGCCAAAATGGACAAATTTTCAAAACTTTTACGGATTCTTCGGAGATTTTTCGTAGAGGCTATTTCTAGCTTAAATCCTGGCATTTTTGAAAACGTTTTGTGTTTCATCATGCAAAATACGCCAAAAAATACCATTTTTGGCTCATTTTTGCAAGAAACTCTCCCCTCCGGGCCCGAAAGGGCAGTGGTCCATATAGAAAAGTTTTTCGAAGGGGTCGGACATCAGAAAAATGGGGGGTCAGGGGGTCTAAGCCCCCATAAGTTGAAAATTTTTTGAAAATAATTGGTAATGTTTAATAATTGACAATAGCAAAGATCGACTAAATTTTGTTGAAAAAATTTTGACAATAAAAAACTTGCTATTGAAAGGTTTAAACCCTGAAATAAGGGAAAATTAAGTAAAAATGGAATAAATTTCGCGAAATTTTTGAAAATTTATGTCCGCGCTACGGACAATAGAGTTTTTCCTTTGGATCTGGTTTCGGTAGGGGCGGGTCCTCCCCTGGATACGCCCAAATTTAATTACAGCACAACAGCAAATACAAGGGAATGGAGGCAGATAAAGAGGACAAGCTGCGATGTCAACAATGATAATGTGCAAAAGAGGAGGGGGCGGGGTCTGGGGGGCGGAGCTCCCCAGACGTTGTAGAATTTTTTGAAATGTGGAAAATTCAGTAATTCAATTTTTAAAAAGATTATGTAACTCAGCCAATGTATGGCCGGCCAGCTAAAACATTTTATGACAAAGCAATACCTAGTTAAATAGCAGGGTAACTGCTGACACAGAAAGGCTGAGTTAGTGAGTTGTAACCGATCAGTGGAAAACCAAAACGGGAATTGGATACTTTTCAGAATTTTTCACTTCTAAGATTTATTCTAGAGCACTTTCAGAAGCTGCCAGTTATCAATGCTTGCATTGCCCATTCACATTATGAAAGCAAAATAAAATTTGTAAATGCCCACGTAAGCCGTAAGGCGTTGAGTACGATTATATATATATATATATATATATATATATATATATATATATATATATATATATATATATATATATATATATGTATATATATATATATATATATGACCCGGATTCTGAGAAATTTGACACGGGCCAATTATAAGTTGTTCAACCTCAAAAACCGATTTCGCTCACTCTCATATATATTAAATTAGAAGACATTCTAAGAACTTTGGCACTTGCCGTTTTTTCCAATTCCTCCTGTAGCGTTCAGAGCAAGCCCTCAAAGTTGACCCATTTCCACGATTTTGGCTCTGTCAACTCGCTAATGCTTTGACAGATGGCTACAACGCTTGACTTGACCAAACCGGCTCAAATTTGGCACACATAGTAAGTATATATGGCTCGGTTTACACAACAAATTTGAGCCGTCCAACTGCCTCCTTGCTTGAGATAAGTCCATCTAACTGCGAAAGTTGTCATTCAGCTCTGCCCAAAAATTCACACATTTTCGGCCAAAACAGTAAAATGTTAGAAAAAACGAAAATTCCCTGCCCTGTCCTGCAAATGTCGTACCTCATAGAAAACTAATTAAACACGCCTGCCCTGTAGTCACTAAGGCAAAAGACTTAGTCCGAAACAGGAGAGAGTTAATGGGCGCTGTCCGAGTTCGTACTTAGGGAGATTTTGAAAAAAGTTTTGGGGCGGAGACGACATCTACAAATGGACAGAAAAAAATTGAGGCGGAGACGATTTTTACGGGGGACTTATAAAACATTTTGAAACTTAATCTATTTTCCAAAAAACTAAACCGTTTCAACCACTTTAATTTCATTAAAATAAACATTACTGATTAAAATTTCATTAAAAATGAACAACGAAAAGAGTAAACCAAAACTTACAGGCATCTGTGCGGGTCCGCCCGTATCCGTTAGCTGACTGGATAGAAAAAATTAAGCGCGTGAGTCGCTCAATTTCGTGCTCTTTGTTCTCACGCTGTCTGGCCAGAACGTCCTTCTGCTCCTACAGTGCATGCATGTCTACACCCGACTAGTGTTTGAGGCCGGCCGGGGTTTCACCGGCCGGCTACCGGCCGGCCGGCCGGCGGCCGGTGAGCCCGTAAGCCGGCCGGCGGGCGGCCGGCCGGCCGACTACCGGCCTAGAGCAGTTTGCAGTGCAGTTATTATAACTGCTAAGATATTTATTTTCGGATATTATCTTAGAAAAATAGCACAGCATAGCATAAAAAATTAGCAAAACTAGATTTGGAGTCCATTTTAAGCTTAGTTGATCTATTTTGTAAATTTCTGATTGGTGATTTGTATCCCAGCCGGCGGCCGGCCGGCGAACAAAAGTCGTCGGCCGGCGGCCAGAACGGCCAGTCATCTGGCGTGCCCATAATAAAATGGGCACGCCAGACAGACAGACAAAATAATTAATGCAAACGTTTAATCCACTAGTGTATACAAAGCACGTAAAACGTCTTTATTGTGACACAGATTATGACAGTTTTCGTGCGGTGGCCCACTTGTCACAAAAGTACCACAAGTCTTCAGAAACAAGTTCTTTAAATCCTCTAAAATCTCCATGTCATTTTTAACTTAGAGGCTCATGCTTAAGAACAGCGCTGTCTTATGTCTAAACTATCAATGTTTCGTTGGGTAAAGAGAAAGACACATGAAACAATAAACGAAATTAATTGTGTAACAGCGACAGCAAGTTAAGTTAGGTTCGCCTAGAGCATCAAAAATAAAGAAGAAAAAAGAAAAAAGAAAAATAAAAACACCAAATACCAGCAAACTATTCGATTTCTATACAAACTTCTGAACGGGAACACCAACAGTAAAATGTTAGACGAAAGGAAAATTCTATAACCCTGCCATTGTCGTACCTCATAGAAAACTAATTAAACACGCCTGCCCTGCAGTCACTAAGGCAAAAGACTTAGTACGAAACAGGACAGAGTCAATGGGCACTGGCCGCGTTCGTACTTACGGAGATTTTGAAAAAAATTTTGGGGCGGAGACGACATTTACAGATGGACTTAGAAACAAAATTGAGGAGGAGACGATATTTACAGTATACTTAGAAAAAATTTTGAGGCGGAGACGACATTTACGGTGGACTTAAAAAAAATGAGGCGGAGACGACATTTGCGGTGGACTTATGGGAAAAGATACTAATCGAAAAGCCTAATCTATAGATCACTACCTTCAAATTTTTATCTCGCCTAAAGGCGAGATAGCTGTTTTCGTTTCTAGCTCAAAATGAACAGAGCAGCTTCAATGTGGAAAATCACACCCTATGCTTAACATTGTTGTCAGTATCTGTAATCGTTTTTGTGCGGAGGGGCGCAGCTATAATTTATCAATTTAAATTGCAAATTACAATAATTTTAATTTACTAAATATTAATTAGAATCTCTGGATTTGTTCCAGCTATATTGGCGACTAGGGGGGGGGCATATTTCTGCATTTTTCTTAATTCTTAGAATATCTTTTTCTCAGGACCCCCTTTGGTTGCATCTAAATTTCAAAACATATTGACGCAATATGCAAATGAGCTTTTTTATCTTGATGGCATTTGTGTGGTTTGCGATTTCCGCGTGAAGTAGCACATTTGTCGGTTGCCAGCTGAATGTTGCTTTGCTTTAGCAATAAGCACAATATTCCGACGGACTGGTTGCGAAATTCCTGTATACAAAGGGAAAGTTAAACACTTTTGGTTCATTGCTTATCCTAAAAGGAACATATACATATCTTCGTTCTGTTAACACAGAATATCAACACAGAACACCAATTCGATCATCAACACCAACACCAACCAATCAACAATTAGAAATTTTATAAATTTAGAGTAACTAAACTTGAAATCTAAATGGAATTGGCGTTTAATTCTCAAAATTCCCAAAAAAAATTAAAATTTCATAGGGCCAGAATTATCAAAATACTCTCAGACTCTCGGTGTTTGAAAATATCCACTTGTAGCTTCGGATACAGTTTCATGCTCTACACTCTTCTGCATTAACATTTTCCTGCTCCAATGCCGACGGAACTAGGGCAAAAACTATACATGCGTTAAAGAAGGGCATAGCTTGGAGGCTGGAGCTGCATATTTACAAAATGCTGTAAAAAGCCTGGGTATAATCTGGTCTATGCATGCAGTCACTGCACACGTTTTTCTAATAACATCCGAAACTCAATATCTTAAATTTGCATTCATAGTTCCTGTAGCACGCAGACGCACGTCGACGCGCGTACGTAAGCGTCCGCATGCGTTCGTGAGCATGAATACGTTACAATCAATTTCAAACGGTTAAAACGGCATGTTAAAATCAGAGGCGTTGACACGCGTCTCTATGCGTTCAAGAGACAATGAATGCACCTTCAGTTCTTGTCAATCATAGCAGCTGCAGTACAAGCTTCAGGCCGGTACCCGGACACAGGTGAAACCCCGGCCGCCCTCAAATACTAGTCTTTTTACCCTGCGTCGAGATACTGCTCCTTTTAGGAGCCTACTTGTTAGACCTACACAGTTTTCAACAATGAAACTGGACGTCCTCTACAAGATGAGATAGATGTTCAGATTTCTCTGTACAGTTTCCATTTATAATGTCTTCCCAACATTTCATCAGTTGGATAAATAAATAATGTATAAACAAATTAAATGAAGGAACTAATTACCATCCGCAGCCAACAGGACCAGGAGATGGACTGGCAGACAGAGAAATCCATTCCAGGCAACAGCTGAATGCGCGGCTTTAGCACAAGACCCGTCTTGGCATGGGATCAAGGCTGCCTCCGAAAGGTATATGACCGGGAATTTCTCCAGCTCCTGACATGGCAAGCATGCAGGATTGGTGAAAACGATGGCTGAAGATCCACAGCAATCACCCAAATCACCCTGGGTGCAGGAAATGACGGCTCTGCCAGAAAGGCAGTGGCAGGTCCAGCAACGCTAAAATAAAATAAAGTGGAAATTAAAAGTAGCCTTAAACTTTGAATGGGCAAATTCATAACACCTATGATGCAGCGACAGTTCAAAAAAGCCATGCACAAAGAAAAAAGAAAGTATTCAAAACTCAAATCAAAGGCCATCTACAGTTTAAAGAGCTATGTGCAAAATCCATAACAGAAAATTCAAAATCCAAACCAAAGACATAAGGAGGGAAATTATACTAAATTCCAGAATTTCAAATTCGAAAGTCGTACAAAAATCAGCAGAATTGCCACTAATAAATTTAACAAGTTTCTTATCTTCAAAATTAAGGTTCTAAATCCACTAAAAAACCAAAGCATACCGAAAGACTGGGCCATCTCCATCCAACTTTGCGTTCCATGAGACATTAAAAGCGTAAACAAAAAGTACAACTGATGCAATAATAGCGCAGTCAGCGCTTTTTAAAAGGATAACTTAATTTGCATATCACTAATCAGTGTATGCCAATTATGCAAATTAGGTTTAAATGCCAAATAAGAATAGTCTTACCTGAAAACATATCCACGTGAAAACAGCAGCTACTAAACAATACATGCTCCAGATCAAAACCATACACTTTCAGTTTAGCTCAAGTAACAAAATAACTGGCGACTTAATTCTGTTTCAAAATTGTAAAATCTAACCCAGACAAATGGAAATTGTTTCCGGTAGATTTTACGCTAAAATCACAACCTACACACTGCGCTGCCCACACATGTTTCTGACTCAAATTGAAGCGCCAAGTATGCAAATTCTCAAAACAAAAAATTCAGTTAGTACTAACCTTCTGCAAAAAAGCTTTTTGCTGGGCGGACATATTCGAGTGGTTAAGACACAAGAGCCCAGCTATTATGTGGACCTAGACTGGCTTGCAATAGAGTTTGTTTTTTCACTACCTTCTCCTTATCAGTAATTCTAAAGCTGGCACAAAACAATTTCATTGTTAAATAGCAATTCTTTGTAAAATATAGTGTTGTCACAGTGTCTGAACCTGATGGTTAATGGTCGTTGCCAGGAGTTCTCATTCAATTGACTACAGATGACACAATATTTGGAGATGGGATTTAACATTGGACGTACAGTGCAATAAATAAATTTGAGTTTGAATTTGAATCGTTGCTGAAACAGCGGCCAAAGTCAAACACAAGAACTTACATGCCACAGTCTTATCGGAATCATAAGATGATAGCCATCTGTTTATCGAAGTTAAACTGAGTACTATTTTGCCTACTGACCATATCATTTGGAGTTGATTAAGAAAATTCAGCAAGTTTGGTTTGATATGTTGCCCAATTTTAATATTTAGAATTATTCCAGGTTATGGTTGGAGTGAATACTGACATTTTTCTTTTGGAAACCACCCAGGAATCTTGACTTCACTGAGTAATTGTTTAATCCTAGGCGTAATTAAATGTTAGCAAGTGCGGACTACATATTATTGGGTTACCTTAAGCAACTGATACCCATAAAAATTAGAATTAAAGATGTATTCATTCTTGTTTTATAAATGTAAACTTCGACACAGCCGCAAACAATCAAAATAAACACAAGAACTGTAGCAGAACTACCTCTACAACACAGCAAAATAGCATTCACTCTAATCCGCTACATATACATACATACATCCTGGTTTTAAAATGGAACAGTTCTGTTTTATGCTTTACAATCCTGACAAAATCAAACAAACAAGAGCAGAATTCCTGGAATTACGTCCAAATGATGACTTATTTAAGCGGCTAGGGAGAATATAATTATTCACAAATTTTAAATTTAACCTATATTCCAAAAATGAGAGTCGTAGCTATAAGACAGCGGTTGGATTAAGTGGAATAATATTTGTCCTTCAAAAGAAAATTTCTAGTCTTAGAAATAATTACTTTAAAACATGGAAGCCAAATTGAAATAGGATTGGGACATAGCTCCATTTCAAATTTTGATATTCAATTTTATTCATTAGATTCATTGTTGTAATATACATTGAATTGGTAGGTAGTGTTTTAACGCATAGTAAATAACTTTTCAGCAGGTGAAATTTGGTTTTTCTAAACGTATATATCCCGAAAGTGAACCTGGCCGGCCGGCCGAAAGTGGCCTTCTTGCGGCTGTTTTGGCCAAAAAGGGCAATTTTGTGTCAGAGCTGCAGGGCTCAGGGAACAAGCTCGAGACAAGCGAATAGTTGCATAAGAAACTTTGGGTTGGGCACCATGGAATAGCAACGTCGATTTTCGATATCTGGCCGGGATCGTTCAGCCGGAACTTATGGAACTTAAGACTTATGGAACAAAATAAAATAAACTACAGTATAGCATATTGTTTTAGTAGCTCACTGGACTCAGCAAAAAGGACAAGATGGGACATCACCCCACACATCCAATCTATTGAAAAACGACTGTCACAATTGGAAGATACAGTTATTCAGCACAAAGAATTGCTGGAGGATCTAGATGTAAGAGTGGAAAATGAAGCCAATCGCAGCCGACAATCTAACATGGTTCTGGAAAACTTCAATAACGGCAGCGGACTCAAGGGTGATGCCTTCGCCCCTACGGTCATTAATTGGATTAACAATAACGTGCTAAAGGAACCAACGGGCATTGGTGAAGGTAACATCAAAGCCTGTCATCAAATCGGGAAACAGGCTAACAACTGTTTCATCGTCGCGTTCAAGGAGAAGGAAACCAAAGAATGGATCCTTAACAATGCCAAAAATCTAAAAACCTACAACAAAAACAGAAAAGAAAAATATGGACTGAAACCAGTGGTGCTCAAATCACATCTTTCGAGAAAATTGGAGGATCAGCGCGAATTCTAGATCCGTAAAGGCGTAGAACTGAATAAATTCAAACGAAATGAATGCAAAATTTTGGTAATTTTAGATGTGACAAACGTTTCACTCTATTAAATTAATGTTTCTAGAAATCCAAATGATAAAATCTACTTGTACAGATGTATATACGTTTTCAAAAAGTACTCAAACGTTAGCAGTCGCTTAATAAGATCGGTCTATAACACGCAGGTTGTAATTGTTGAAGTATTGTAATTACTGCTGTACTATATTGGTAATTTGTATACTTTATTTTATCACCATATTATTTGTAGGCAGGGAAATAAAGGATCCAGACCTTGTCTTCTCGTCAACAACACCAAATTCGACGCCTACAATATTCTAACTGACCTGGTCGACGTGGTTGAACCGTTCAGATCCATTCACTCCAAATGGCGAAGACCTACCAATCGGGTGACCCCGCGTAATGATCCTGGCCAACCCTCTACCAGTCAGGCTACGGTACACACTGAGGAACCGGGACCCGCCAACACAACTGCCGAGAATCCGGCTGAGTCGGTTATACCCATGGAGTGACCTTACCATCGCTCGCCGAGATCCCGGCAGGACCGGAATGACAGAGAGGAGAGATACATTACCAGTCAAAAAATTTTTGATAACCTTTTGCGGACCTAATCAAATTGGGAACTTACTTTATTAAGTATTAAGTTTTTGTTTTATTGGTATGTACTTACTAATAAATAATTAATGAATGTATATGCTGGTGTTGCGTGCAGGTGTTGCCTTCTCTAATTGAACATATATGAAATACATATGTAACTCTGAGTCTAATCACGAAATGCTTAACAGGGCGCAAATACGGGCCCTCAAGCCCACTTTCACGGACCCGCTCACGTGTACTACAACAACTGCAAGGTTGTTCTTTAACTTTCAGAAAATTTACGCAACCAACTCAAGGTTGTATTTTTACAATTTTACTGTTAATTCTCTTCCAGTTGTAAAACCTAACTTGTGAAAACCTTTCTCATTTAATCCATACGATTAAAAGTTTTACTGCACTAGAAAATAAACCTTTTCCAAATTCATAAAAAATTTGTTTTTGATTCAAAAAATTCATAAAATTCAAAGTCTTTTCATGATTGGTAATTTTAAAAATCGACAACGTTAAAGTGAATCGTTCGTACCCATCATTATTCGAACCCATCTTTACGGTACACTGAGCGAGAGTGCCAAAACTAGTATGCAAAGAGTTTGAAGACTTCGTAAGAATGCATTAGTAGTGTTCTAGATGTATGCTTACTTTTACGGATATAAAAACAATACCGACAGATTCGTTATCGACAGAATTATTAATGGAAGGAGTTATGTCGAGAACTGATATTCCCGAGAGGAAAAGCTCATAAGAACAGAGCATACCTCTGACAGAACCGGAACTTTAAATACCTTCTCCGGATCCCCCTGATAACGGGAATAGCCAGATAGTTATAAAGTAGAAGGATTCGAACCACGTATCCGACCATACATTTTCGCGATACCCTTTCAACTTTTAGATGACCAGTAAGAATAAATTAGGAAGTAACCTAGTGGACGGCGGTCGAAAGGTTACTTGTTAATTTATTCAGTGTCGTAGTCGTTATAAGCAATCCCAAACCTCATTGGTCTGTGATATGCTATTGTTTCAGGCCTCTTAGTACTTTAGATTATGCCGGGGTCAGTCTCCTCTATCGCAGATGGACAGCAATTCAGGTGAAACTTAAATATTCAATATCCAATTTAAGTGCCATTTATTTAAATTTAAAAGGCACTTAACTGGGATACAGAAATAGGCACAGGCCATCACACCAACTATGTCTACTTCTGTCACCAGTCTACTGAATTCTGTTATGTAGCTGGTGTGGTTGCAAAGAATCATCCGTTGACCAGCACAATTTTAGCATCAACTTGTCACACTGAATTGTTTAGTATGGTCTGATGATATGCCCAAT
>JASAND010006819.1:0-22671 GCA_030248195.1 Trissonchulus latispiculum
ATCCTGAGATTGAAACTCTTTTGGTCAACACTGGTGATGAGACCTTGGCTGAAGCAGGCAAGTCAGATGTCTTTTGGGGAATTGGTATGGATATAAACGATCCTAACTTGAGAGAAGCAGCCGCCTGGCTTGGGAAGAATAAACTGAGACAAATACTTATGAAACTAAGGTCAGAAATCAAAATCGAATTAATGTAAACTGGTGATTTTTAAAGACAGAGCATATATATATATATATATATATATATATATATATATATATATATATATATGTGTATATATATATTGTGTGCTAAATAATTGCTAAATTAATAAAAAGAAGTTTGTCGTTCTGTTCGTTTATTCTCTAAGATTTTGTAAGCGGGGATGGCCCACAACGTTATTGCCACTCCCTTTCTGAAATTTCAACACCCATTCACATGTATAGTAGCCGCTCTCACTAAGACCGGTAAAACAGTCGAAGCTGATACATTTCTCAGACCAAAGTATAGTCCCTAGTCCACAGCGCATCCTCTGGTGATACAGTGGGTAGCAAGCATCATATGATGATTTAGCTGATGTTGAATTTCACCAGGGAATTCCAGAACTGGAAGATGAATCATTAAAGCCTTACGTCTATATTACTTCATTGATTTCGACGCTGTAACACACGCTGTACCACACCACCACGCTGTAACACATAGGAGCTTCTAGGGGTGAAGGGGGGTTATACTACTTTCAAGCCTATTTATTAAGTTTTTAGTACACAGCATCTGTGCAAAGTCCCCCAGGTAGTGATACTACCAGCTTAAAGATTGACAATCTATAGTCCAGTGGTGCGTCAGACACATAGGCTGGTAGTTCCACATAGAAAGATGAATTTAATCATTGTCAGCTTTAAAATGGTGCATAGATGTCATTCCAACTCCAAAGATTGGGAAAGTTATAGCGTTTCAAATATCACTGCACAAAAGGATACCACCACCTTAAACCACTGCGAACGCGCTTCCATGCTGAAGTATAAATTCATCAAAACAACTTCGCGTGAGCGCCCAGGCTCCACAAACATATAGAAACTTGTTGAGCTGAGGCGCAGCAGAAAAAACGAAAAATTCCCTTTTACGAAAAAGAAAAAACCAATATAGTATACGTTAATAGACCCTACATACAAGATTCTGAATGACTTCACAAAGAATTGTATGCGATTGTAGGAAACAAATAAATTTACATTTACATTTACTTATTTCTCCATACATGTAGCCGGAAACCCAGTCACCCCTGCAGAGAAAACCAGTCCTACGAATGCAGATCTCGCTCCGATTCATTAAGTTTTTAGTTCACAGTGTAAGGTCGCTCTGCTGCTGGTTCAGCCTGAAGACACCTCTGGAAGTCATGAGGGATGCGTGGCGACCTGAACTTTGATAGCTCCCGATTCAAAAACACCTAAGCGGCCATTTCTTATTATTACTGAAACTATAAAACCATCGCGTGCGTTATGCAATGAACGATGAAAAGCTGAAAAGCTGAAGCTGAAAAAATTTCCTCAGCACGAAAGGTTTGCACACAAAAACACTTCATACACCAAATTTTGGATTTTTTATACTGATTCTGGAATCCTTATTATTGACGTAATAAGCTTGCGTGAAACAAACATGATGCTGATCTGAAAATTGAAAAAACCACGGAGCACAGTACAATCGCAGTAAACGGTGTAACGAGCTTCACTTCCCTTTTCGACAGCTATCCAAAATACAGGATAAAGGCCGGTTCACACTAGCGCACAAGCACAAGCACAGGCACAAGCACAAGAACAAGCACAAGCACAAGCAAAGGCACAAGATGAAAACGTTCACACTAAGGCACAAGCATAGCCAATAGAATTTGAAATTCAGCCTGACCACGCCTTCTGTGCATAGTGCAAAACAATTTTCATTGGCTGCAGGCGTTGTGCTTGTGCAAAAGGTTAAACCGAGTTCAACTCTGCGTTGTGCTTGTGCTTGTGCTTGTGCCAGTTTTAAATAGTGTGAATTGGTTGTGCTCGTGCTTGTGCCTGTGCTTGTGCTTGTGCTTGTGCTTGTGTGTGAACCGGGCTTAAACTGATATTTGGTAATTTCAATTCCAATGATAGCTGGCTTATGATGATAGGCCGCAAAACCTTCTCGGCCAGCTGTCAAAGTCCAGCTGGTCTGGACAGGGCCGGTGTACGACACTACTCTATGGAGCTCAACTAAGTGATAATAAACAAAGGGTCGTACTGATAGGATTTCGATTGAATCCAGGCATTTAACCTTTAAGCGGCATATCTTTTAACTTCTCTGCCGGCGGTTCATGTTCTGTGCCTGGACGTTGGAAAGCAGCGTGCACCTACAACAAATTAAACATTTCTTCCTTTGAAGTGCTCTACATGGTTTCATAATGTTATTATAGGATTCATAGCTTTATTCAGGCAGGTCACGGCTGTGCTTTTTTGGTTTTACTGACATACGTACTGTAGCAGGTTTTGGTGGTATTGTTTTATTTCTTAGACTGACTTTTTGCTCCGTTTTTGTAGGCCGGTTTTTTGACTGCAGGTATTATAGAGATAAGTATGTAGTTAGCTTTTTCGGAGACAAAACTATATCCGTTTATCTAAAAGGAACGTTACTGTACACTAACAAAAGCCCTTCACCATGGTAGTTCCCTTGAATATTCTGGCTTTTATACGTTCGCTCCGAGATAATTATTACACTTAATATGCCACCTCTTCACTTTGTGCTTTTAGGCGTAGCTCAGTTTCAGCTGTGCTGAGATGTAGTGACTTTACTTTTTGTTTCACATGTTCCAGTAAAAACGTCCAAGAACCCCTTTGGTAGATAGCACGAGAATTGATGTATATATACAGTAATACTATATTACATTCCGTACTCCATCTCAAGGCTAACGTCGTCTATTGTTTTGTCAAATCATGCTAAAATGTCACCTAAGCTAACATTTCATCTAGAAAGCTGATCTCTTTATTTCTTCAATGTACTGCTTTAACGAAAACGACCATTTTGGTTTAAAATGAAGTGAAGAATTAATTGTGAATTCTTGAGCTAACCCTATAAATTAATCTCCGCAATACAGTAGTACGTGGTTCAAATCTGGGGGAGTCTACCCCGACTCCGAAGGTTTACCCCTAAAAAATTCCAAAATTGTGAGGGGGTAAGTTCTAACCCTAAATTAGCGAAAATTGCAATTTGTTTTACAATTTTAGCCAGAAATTTAGTCAAAAATGACGACGTGAAGCGATTTGTAAGAAATTTTTTAAAACTTGCTAAAAATGTTAAATTTATTGTAAAAATCGTTGAGGGGGTCTACCCTTTTCTCTCTTCTGGACGAGAATGTCTGCACTTTTTGCTTCTCGTTGAGGGGGGGGGTCTGCCCATTTGTTTGTAGATCTGGGGCGAGTCGGCACGGTACCCCTCCCCGTTTCCCCACGATATACAATGGCAATAACGCATACTGGCCTTGCAGTTAATTCGCTACTTGCAAAACATGACGAGCAGTCTTATAAACTAATTCGAGGCAAATCTCTGAAATTTGTTATCACTTAGGTAGTCGTCCAGTTTCAAGACAATCTAGCGGCCATCTCTCTCTTTCTATTCAGGAATCTTCGCTAGGCATAGACTGGAGGGGCCACTGGGGCGACCCCTGCCTCCCTCAAAAATTCGACAACTAGCAGGGGTTGGCTAGACAGGCAATCCAGGCTGACCCCTAGACCCAGGATACGGATAGGCTAACGCAGCTTGATGGTGAGTCCATAGTCTGCCAATATAAGTGCACTAGCTCCTCCATTCGTTGTTCCTTCAGTAACTGAACCGTCTGTCCAGATTCTTACATTTGGTGTCCAGGGCAGTTCAACAGGTAGGGACTGGAAATGGCTTACGATTTCTTCTGGATCCTTTCCCTTAATTTCCTCCGTTTCCGTGATAATTATAGGCTTATGATTATCTTCCTATGGAGGATCTGGTGGGAGGACTGCGATCGGTTCCACTGGATACTGGTTGATTTCGGCTACCATTGGCAGCTCGTTTGCTGCTTCTCTCCAAGATTTAACAGACTTCAGTCTTTTTCTCCGGGATTTTTCCACTACCACCTTGCGCGGGTTTGAATCCAGTAGAGCCTTCGATTTGAAGTAGAAGGAAGCTAGCTTCTGGTCCAGAACCAGATCAATCGGCAACAGATTCGCCTCCAGGACGCACCCGTCAGTAGGGACGGTCTTGGTGCAGCTTGATGCACGTGCGGGCCGCCTGACTATGGATTACTTCTAGTTGCTTGAAATTAGATTCCGCTACCGATGGTCCCCAAGCAGCGAGTCCGTAGTCGATTAGAGATCTGGCATAGGCTAGATAGACCGTTCACAGACTTTCCTTTTGCAATCCCCAGGACTTCCCTGTAAGAGCTGTTACCGCTGTCAGACTTTTCTGCAGTTTCTTCTTGAGGCGGCAGACGTGTTCCTTGAATGTAAGTCTTCGGTCAAACGGGATGCCCAGGAACGTCGGATTTGGTGAGAACGATACGATCTGGTCTTCGCACGGGATAGTCACTGTAGATTTCGCTTCATGTGGATCAGTTGTAAAGACAGTAGTTTCGCACTTGTCAACGTTCACCTTTCACTTTCCAATAGTCCGACCACTCCTTAACTGCAGCCCGGTTAATCAGGCGCTGCGCTGCGGTAATTTGGTTGTGGCTGGTCCAGATGGCGAGCTCGTCCGCGAACAGGCTAACGCTGATGTCCTCCGGCAGCCTAGACGCCAGGTCATTGATGTAGACCGTGAACAAGGTGGGGGACAGCACTGCCCCCTGCGGGACACCGGCTCTGAGTTGACGGCTTTTGCTGAGGAACCATCTATTTTCTAGCCACCTATTTTCACCTGTGCACGTCGGTCCGCCAGGAACTGCCCAATCCATTTGGTCAGACATGGAGGAATTCCACTTTCAGACAGTTTGTAGAGTAGACCATGTTTCCATACGGTATCAAATGCCCTGGCAAAATCAACCAGGACCATTACCGTTCGCTTCGGCGAACGCTGATGAAAGCCATCCGCTACATCTTGGAGTATTCATCTTTAGTCTTCAGCCGAATGAAGAGACCGGAAGCCGGCCTGCACAGGATTGAGAGCGCATGTGGATTCGAGTATATAGCTAAGCCTATTTTTGATTATGCGCTCCATTGTTTTTGCCAGGCACCGGATGAGGCTGATCGGTCGATATGAAGCAGGATCATTGGGCGGTTTCTCTTTCTTTGGTACGGGTATAAGTATGGCTTTCTTCCAGTCAGCAGATATTTGACCTGTCGTCCAGCTAAGGTTAAAAAGATGTTTCAGAGCTCACCTTCCAGTGGGAGAGAGGTGATGGAGGAGATCTGGATAGACACCGTCGGATCCAGCCGCCCTGCCCTTCTTCATGCAGCTGATGGCACGATCAACTTCTCCAGTAGAGAAAAGGACACAGGTTCGGCAATTATCCGGACACTTCTGTTTGTGCCGGTCCATTATTCTTCGGACTTTGGGGCGGTCCTGCTTGGACAGGCGAATTCTGCGGACTGAGGCGTATTGTTTGGCGAAGCAGTTGGCTTTATACCCTGAACCTCCAGGCCTGGCTGCGCTGCTCTACTTAGCATAGCGGCCATCCATCGCAAATATGGTTTTCCACAGCTTAGTGAGCATTAAAGAGCAGTAAAGTCACCACAGACGATCGTATTTTGTCCGCTAGGCAGACAGGATGGATCCAGGCGCAGCTGCCTGTCATCATCACTGCGCTGCACTGCGCAAGAGAGGAATATAGACATTAGCCGTTCTGAGGATTTCCTCCTAGTTGGACTGAAGTGACTAAGACCTCGGTAACATCGTCATCGGGGGCCGTCCATGGGCCTGGATCAATGCTGTATGGTAGGCCATCTCTGATAGCTGTAACCAAACCTCCACCAATTGAGGGTCCATCTTGGGCATTTCTGCGACCTCTCACGCAATCCTGTCGGATAACTGAGTGTCCCTTTAAGGAGAAGTTGTGGCTGGGCTGAAGGCGAGATTCCTGGAGGTGAATAATATCAATTGGGTTACCCTCCTGCGCAGAGTCATAAAGGAACTGTTCAAGTTCAGCTCTCCTTTGACGCGCACTGCTACAGTTCCACTGCAGTAGATTGATGCGCTGCGGGACTATAGCTCTAGGAGGCCTCTGTCGAGATAAGGGCCTCCGATCGTCCAGTCTTCTCCCTCCAGGAGAGCCCACATTGTGGATCGCTGAAGGGCTACTAGGTTGTTGAGGTCCAGGGTTTTATCAAGGCCTTCCGTCGACAAGTGACAACAAATCCAAAGGGTCCCAGTATCCGCTATCTACCTTATTTCCGGGACTGACAGACCAGCGCAGGTACGGTGGTACTAATAGTTGCACGAAGCACATTGTATGCTCCAGGCATTCGCCACAGGGGTACGGTACAGGGCGGTTTGCGAGTCCTGGGGTTTGGGTGTACGTCGCCGGCAATAAGGAGCAGGAGTAGGTAGGTAAGAGCTACTGCTGCAGTGGGGCAGCGCGGCGCGCCCCTAAACAAAAACCCGACCCTGGTCTTGGGAAGATGGGAGGGGTAGCCTGTGGGATCCTTGTAGCGTTTCCCACATGCATGTTGGATCCCGGAGGGACCTGGTATGAAAATTTGGTAAAAGAGGAAATAGATTGCTAGATTCGTGATGAGTGTGTGATTTTGAAGTTCAGAGAGGAAATTAAACAAAACTAACCTTATTATGAAGCTAACATAATTTTATACAAATGAGAAACAAAATATGACCGTGTACATAATTTATGATATGTCCCCAACCCCCCACACCAACGTCTAACCTGGATCCTCCTGAGCATCGGCTTCTCCTCCAAATTTGAGTGGAATTCTGATTGTATCGAAAGTGAGACGAAAAGTCCCTCCCTTAAATACTGTCAAAACTAATTTGCATATTACGAAAATGCCGAATTTCTAATTTGCATATTTGTTCCGAAGTTCGTAGATTTTCGAAAACAAGGAAATTTCCACAAAATACCCCCTCTTTTGAAAGCGCGCGCCCTCGCCGCGGTTCACAAAATTAGTAGGATAAAATTAAGATTAGCCAACGTAGCTTACGTACTAGTACGATAAAACGCGTGTGAGAAATTTTAACAAAATCATAAAACTACACTAGAGAACCTCCCTAGAAACTGACACAAGCTAGGTGCCACAACAACACACACGGGCCCACTACCGGTCACCTGCCTGGATAAAGCAAAAATACACACAAGACACAAAATATATACAGGACAGAAAAGGATGACCGCAACGAGGAAGCACCCTCACAAAAGAGAGGCTAAAGATTTGAACAAAAAATGATAATCTTGAACTTCAGAACAATATTCCGAACCCTTCGACGAAGATTCCCAAACCTCCTACGATACTAAACTACATTAGCACCACAACCAAACCCCAAATTTAAAGAACAGCGTAGAGAAATACAAAGCACAGGAAATATTAATACAGAGAAATAATAGACGAAATACAGAAACGGGAGAATAACAGTAGAATGGCAAATCGTAACAAACAATGCAGTTAATGGGGAAAGGGTCAAGTAGAGGCCAACGCGCCAAGGAACGGCAAAGACTGCAACTGACGCAAAAATCACACTGTCAGTAGCCAGCCGTATCCAGCAACCAGGGCTTTCCAGTCAGTATGGGGGATTGCCAATCAATTGTGGTTTCGGGTCCCGAACCTCCGTCCTATTACCTCGAAGCCAGGTGCCCACGAAACAGTCCTCCACTACCCCAGACAGCCGCCCGCCCAACGGTAGATAAATATGGGAGCCACCACTAATGAGGGCACCACACCAGACAGAACCAAGGGCCACAGGACCCGGACCGATGCATGACCCAATCCATCCGCCAGTGCCAAACAACCGGCGCACCTATCAACCTAGTAAGCAGCCATCACAAGCTACCTGTCCCGTTCCAAGAATCATCGGGCAATTGTGGGCCCCGGGTCCCGAACTTCCGCCTTCCAACACAAAGGACCACGGGCCCCGCCAAAGGTCCATTTAAACACTAAGTGGCAGCCCACCCAACGGGCTAGAACCACCTAGACCTGGCCATTACCAGAGGACACCAAACCGGACAAGACCATGGGCCAACAAATCGAGACCATGCCCAACCCAACGCCATTACCGCGGCACCACCCAGACTGTCGAAACCGTACTCCAACTGTGCGATCAATGACGAGAATGACGCGCTGGCCTCCATGGGGGATGGGATGGAACTAGAACAATGAACAAATGTAACTGTACGAACTGACTACGTTAACAAACAGAATCAACAAGAAACAGAACTACAGGATGTTATACTAATTCTACTCATGAATTTGAGGAGGGAATCAGGCAGAAATCCGAATCCCAGGAATCCTGATCCTGGGACAAGGATTACTGACAGTTCCCTATCAAAAGAAAACTATGTTAATTTTCAAATAATAAAAATTCAAATAATTAATTTAATTGTAAATCGAATGTAGAAAAACGAAACGTTTACGACCTGATTCAATCGGATTGGAATCTGCCGGAACAGGCGGTGACTTCCAAATCCAAGGCCGGATTCCCAAAGACGTCTTCGGCCGATAGAAGCTTCAGGACCATCCAGCCATGGTTTGAAGGCCACCGGCTGAACCAGCAGATTCCATCCTGGAACACTTCTAGAATCAACTGAAAATAAAACAATGGCAAAGTGCAATGTGCAAAAGAATTTTTAAAGGTGCAGAAAATTCTAATCATTTTTATAGAACAATAAATAGGAGGAGGAATTACCCCCTCTTTTAAAAAGGAAAATCTCTAAAAAATTTGATCAGAAGCCTTAGCTTGACTTGACCATGGGTCAACTGGTCAAGCCAGGCACCCAGGATTAGAGGTTGGTCAATCCCCATTAAAATTTCAAAACTTCAAAATCTACTCATATGTACACGGTCGCCACTTTTATGAAAATTTGGTAAAAGAGGAAATAGATTGCTAGATTCGTGATGAGTGTGTGATTTTGAAGTTCAGAGAGGAAATTAAACAAAACTAACTTTATTATGAAGATAACATAATTTTATACAAATGAGAAACAAAATATGACCGTGTACATAATTTATGGTATATCCCCAACCCCCCACACCAACCTCTAACCTGGATCCTCCTGAGCATCGGCTTCTCCTCCAAATTTGAGTGGAATTTTGATTGTATCGAAAGTGACCGAAAATGACGAAAAGTCCCTCCCTTAAATACTGTCAAAACTAATTTGCATATTACGAAAATGCCGAATTTCTAATTTGCATATTTGTTCCGAAGTTCGTAGATTTTCGAAAACAAGGAAATTTCCACACTGGGTTTGAAAGCAAATTCGGGCCTCCAAGGTCGTACCCATGGGTTTGTAGGCCAGGGGGTCCCAGGGAGAATCCTCTCCACCACAGAAAGGTTGAAATCGTTGGAGAGGCTAGCGGCCCTTTTCACGCCGCTGTCATATGAAAAATTATCGAACTTCTGATTATTATGTTTATGGGCTTTGCTATTTCGTCCATTTTTGATGGTTGGATGCTCGATGCAGACGCTCAGTATCTGCAAAATATATCAATAACCCTGCAAGAATACTGCTTTCTGCTTCTAAATTTTTATGTCTGCGTACCTGCAATCGCGATAGATATGTGCTATATTAATAGGCCCACTATTATAAAATATTAGAACTTTAAACGAACTGAAGTAAAAATGTATTCATCAATTTGAAGTATATTTTCATTTCACATAGAAAAATTGAAACAGTCGCCATAGATGAATTATAGTTACCACTGCTTCCGTACAATAGTTCATTGGCATAAGAATAAACATCACGGGAACCAATGTAGCTTTGCAGAAATTAGCGCACGGTGCAAGCTTACTGTTAATCACTGAATCATTGTCATGATTTTACGAAGAAACGCCACAAGAGTTGAAAACGAAGAAAGCTCGCAGTGTATTTTATTATGATGTTACTTGCTATATGTCCTGTGACTTTATTGCATCTCGTGCTGATATTCGTTTTGAAAAGCTATACGAGAAGCGAGCAAGGTAAGATGTTTTTAAATGAGTCTAATCTAATTGGATCAATGAGTCAACTAAAAGAAGACAGCTGATAGCTTTAACAACCTTAACTCTAATTTGAGCATGAGATACTAAGGATACAATGAATACTGTAGCAAGAAAAGTGTGCATCAACACTGAGTTAGTCTACCAATAGCTTTAATGAATACAGCTGTTTGTATTTATTTAATACAAACAAATAATATTATATGTGTTAATTCTGTGCAACCAAGAGGATGCTACAAATGGATGTTTGTTTGGTGTGTGTTTTGTTGTAGAAGTAATTAGTAATCAATATGTTGCAATTATATGGCCTGCTGGCACTGCCAAATATGGCAGTCATTCTGAAACCGCTTCAACTTGCAGTTCATATGGACTCCACTTGGCCAAATTCAACTGTTACGCTGACTATACAGAATTAGCATCGCTAACAAGGTAGACCAGCGTTTACACGCTGCGAAGACAAAATTTGCGAGAGATTTCAATTTGCATTAGCAAGTTGTTTGCTGCTGTTTGCAGCTTTATTGATAAGGTCCTAAGGTGGTAGTCACCTGTAATATGATATAAATAAAAAATAACGCAAAGCATCAAATATAAGACATAAATATATAAAGCATTAAAAAAGCATAAAATATAATATTGAACACAACTGGTTGTATTTAAGATAATGACTGAGCACAGGAAGTAGCTTTCATCAAGAGTTTATAAAGGAAGAGTGAGACACTCGGCTCTTCCTAGTCCTAGTGCCTTAAGCTTGCATTATGCTCGCTACATGCCTCGGGGGCCTCGGCCCTGCCGGCCGAAACCTCGGCCACTTGCCGTTGTTAACCATAAGTTAATATGAGTTTGAACTAAAACGCATCTGATTGGCTAACCGTTTACCTTATGGAAAATTTACGTGTCTAAGCGGACCCTCCCCCGAGATCTCATGGGGGTGCCAATTACACGTGCCGTTGTTAACCATATGTTTATATGAGTTTGAACTAAAACGCATCTGATTGGCTCTACCTTATGGCAAATCTACGTGTCTAAATGGACCCCCCCCCCGATATCTCAGGGGGGTCTCAATTACAATTACACGTACAAGTTTGTAAAAGCGTTTAGCTCTTCGCTGATTGATTGATTTTTGGTTGATCAACTACAGTATGCCGTTAAAAATCAACCAATCAGCGAAGAGCTAAACGCTTTTACAAACTTGTACGTGTAATTGTAATTGAGACCCCCCTGAGATATCGGGGGGGGGTCCACTTAGACACGTAGATTTGCCATAAGGTAGACGATTAGCCAATCAGATGCGTTTTAGTTCAAACTCATATAAACATATGGTTAACAACGGCACGTGTAATTGGCACCCACATGAGATCTCGGGGGAGGGTCCGCTTAGACACGTAAATTTTCCATAAGGTAAACGGTTAGCCAATCAGATGCGTTTTAGTTCAAACTCATATTAACTTATGGTCAACAACGGCAAGTGATAGCCCCCGAGGTTTCGGTCTTAATTGTGCCGAGCATATTGCAACCTTAAAATACTAGGAAGGGCCGTGTGTCTCACTCTTCCTTTAATAGACTCTTGGTAACATGTATGATTAAGTCCAAAGTTAACCCGTTTTCGTATAAACGTTACAAATTCGTAACGACGGTGAAAATGGACGTGGTTTGGTCAAGGCAAATTATACTGGCCCGGTCCAACGCTTGCTCTCTAGTCTCTAGTGTTTTCCCAAGCCACCTTTGGTATGATCTGGTCAAAGAACTCGAAAGCGTTTTCCATTTTCGTTTCTACAGACTTCAGACTGATGGGAACTTTTGCAAATTAGCTTGTTTCGGTATTGAATTTGGAGCTCACTGAAGCTGGCTTAGAGCAGCCTGCAGCCGTGACAATTGGTTTGATTTCTGGAGGCTGTCTGGCAGATTTGTTTCAGCGATGCTTTACTTTGCTGCTTCAGAAAATGCAACAGTTGCAACCATTCTTGCCCTTGTTCAGAAGTGACGGTTTTAGGCAAATTCCGACATAGCTCAAATTAGACGGCTTCGAATATTTATTCGGGTGCGTCGGAGACATGTCAGTGCTTAAGGAAACTACCATCAATGTGGAGAATTAATTCTCTGTCGGTTGGCGGCAGTCCCGTCTTTATAGGTGCTCTCAGTAAAAAAGGGAACCGCAAACACAGTCGGTAACAGCGCACCGGCGAAACTGAGGGAAAGAGGGAAATCATGAAGGAAAGAGGGTATACCGGAAAGAGTAAAAGCCCAAATGGTGAATAGAACGATTTGTTAATATCGCTAAATGTTGTCTTGGAAGTAAAACAGCTAATTTCCTAAGCACAGGTTGTATGGAATTCCACACGCTATTATGTTTTGGAAATTTGACAGTAAAATTTGATAGTAAAACTTTCAACTGTCAAAGTAAAATTTGACAGTTGAAAGTCTTACGTTTAATATAGTTATTTCACTACTACTAGTTATGCCGCTTATTGTCCTTAATCGAATTCAAAATAATCATTTATTTTTAACACCTTATGCTTTGACAGCAAAGGAATTGGTTGCTGATCATTTGGTGTTAAATGGCTACTAATAATTTTAATTGCAGCTCCTACGGGAACGTTTGGTTGGACGGTTATCCTAAAATGGGAATTTTTTATTCCAATGACAGCACTAACATAAAGTAAGTTATGACCACGGGACACTGTGGGGATAAGTAATGAAGAAATGAAGCCAGGGAAAGGGTAAACCCCATGACAGTTAGTAGTGAATTCATAGACAGTTTTTAAGGGGCAGTTCCATTACTGGAACGCCTCTGGCATTCATTTCATTTCTCTTGCAAACTGTCAGCAATGGTAGTCGATGCTAAATATTAGCGATAAGCCGAATTGGAAGAATCTGTAATTCTGTAGCTTGGCTTGCGACAAACAGTGATCAATTTAAAATTTCAAAATGGTATCATTCATTTACGACTAAATAAAAATAGCTAGAAGTTTTACACAAATGTATGAACGGACATAATGTTAGGGTACTCTTATCCGTACCGTCTCGCCTTCCGTCTTGGCCTATCTTCGGTTTCCTTGACCGAAACTCGATGAAGTGCTTCACTGGTCTGCAAGTAAGGACCTACCTTACAACATACTCATTTCATCCAGAATGTAGAAAGCTGGACAATTACCCAGTGCTAAAGCTAATTAAAGAATGAAAGTTGCACACCACCAAGCGCCTGAAAAATTGGGCACCTGGCTGAACTCGAACCCGCGGTCTCCTGCTTAACCTGAGTTGTCTCCTAGTTTGGAGTTACGAAGTTTGGCTGAAAAGTTGTTGCCTGTAAAATAGTTCAAGAAATGTAATCAGGATACCGGTAGATCAAGAATGCTGAATACGAATGAATGATCGATACGGCTGAATTCGTTTTCAAATCGAAAAACGTACATCCCGTCATTAGGTACTCTAGGAGCTCGCATCCCTACTGCCATCGCCAAGAAAGAGTATGTTAGCTTTGTTGCAGTGAAGCGTACAGTTGCCTCTTTGGTACAAACCAACCGGACGGGTCATCGGACTGCCTTGCTTTGGAGAAAAAAGGCCCGCATATTGATGATCAAGCTTGTGGAAATCAATATAGAATCATCTGCCAAGACCGTATGTAACTGATACACTAAATTTATATTTTGATGATGTATTTATATAAAGACATTGTTAATATATACGCTCCAAGCGCGTTCCAAAAAATCTAACCTCCTTTTTGGGTTCTATGACTCTTGAAACCCTAAGTGCCATTAAAATGCACGACTATGGCCTGGGTCAACCCTGGTAGCTAGCACGGACTTAGCTAGCAGAGGAAAACTAAGCTTATGTTAGGATTCTACGGTATCGAAAACCCACACATATATGGATTTTCTTTATTTAAAACGGAAGATTTTCAGATATAGGTTTGGACCTGCCATGGTTCTTGAACTAGCGCCTCTTTGTTGTTTTTGCACCATTCCGCATCCTCAGCGCTCCCCGCAGGCCATTCTCCTCCTCCACCTCGCCTCCGCCTCCCAGCCTCTTACACTCCTACCACCACCACCACCATCACCACGGTCTTCCATTGTTTGTGCGCTCATAACATTGAGCATAGTCATACTCAGTGAAATGTTGACAAGGCATCGTTATGATCGCTAATATTTAAATAGAGTCAGAATATGTTAATTGAGCTTTGAATACAAACATTTTACCAAACACTTTGGCGTCTTCTTGGTGCTTGGCGCAGGTGTTACAGAAGTTTAATCAAATGTTGTACTATATTGTCGTTGAAAAATCCACTCTAAGTATTAGAGGCTGTGGCACGGACAGAACGTCACTAGCTCAGCAGCTTTTAGCGAAAATTCCGTCAACGACAAGAAACGTTTCATCTTGTACTTTTGACGCGATTTTGTCAGTTTAGTCAGAGACTTGGTCTGGTTTTGGTAGGGCTGCTACCTTAAACTCAGCATCAGTTTTAACCTTACAGCCCAACAACTTTGACGAATTAGGTAACTAATAACTAGTAGCTAGTAAATAACTATTAGTTCCTAACTAACTGTTAGCTAACTAATGACAGGAGAAAAGCAATCCTGTGGAACTTTTGACCCCTGCTCAACAACAGTGGATATAACAACCACAACAACAACAACAACGAGAACAACAAAGTTATCGTCATCATCATCATCATCATCATCATCATCATCATCATCATCATTAACATCATCATCATCATCATCATCATCATCATCATCATCATCCACAACATCAACATCATTACCATCATCATCATTATCAACAACGTCATCATCATCAACATCATTATCATCATCAACAACATCGTCATCAATGCCATCATCATCATTGCCGTCATCGTCATCAATATCATCATTATCATCATTATTACCATCCTCATCATCGTTATCATCGTTATCATCAACAACTACAGCAACAACATCGTCGTCGAAACTGTCATCTTCAGAATCAGCATCACCATCAATATCATCCTCATCACCATCATCATCTTCAATAACAACGACAACAACATCATCCTCGTCTTCGTCGTCTCCACTATCATCTTCACTATCTGCATCATCAGCATTCTCAACATCACAACCACCATCATTATCGTCATCAATGATACCATCATCATTATCATCGGCACCATCATCATCAACATCATCAACTTCATCAACTTCATCACCGTCATCATCATCATCATCATCATCGTCGTCGTCGGCATACTCATCTTCTTTAACACTCATATCATTACCATCATCATCATCTTCATCAAAAACAACTATAACCGCAGTAACAACAACAGCAGCAGCAGCAACAACAACAACAAAAGCAACAGCAATATCATCGTCGCAACTATCATCTTCAGCATCACGATCATCACTATCATCATCACCATCATCATCAGCATCATCACCATCAACATCATCTTTATCACCATCATCATCTTCAATAACAACGACAACAACATCAACCTCGTCTTCGTCGTCTCCACGATCATCTTCAATATCTGCATCATCAGCATTATCATCGTTATCATCATCATCTTCATCGTCATCATCATCATCATCATCCTCATCATTCTCAGCATCACCACCACCACTATCATCGTCATCTATAACACCATCATCATCGGCACCATCATCATCAACGTCATCAACATCATCATCTTCATTATCGTCATCATCACCATCATCATCTTCGTCGTCGTCGACGTCATTGTCATCTTCGTCATCACCCCTATCATTATCATTACCATCATCATCTTCATCAACAACAACTATAACCGCAGCAACAACAACAGCAGCAGCAACAAGAACAAGAACAAGAACAACAACAGCAGCAGCAACATCATCGCCGCAACTGTCATCTTCACCATCATCATTATTATCAATATCATTATCGTCATCAAAAATTTCTTCGTTATTATTATCGTCGTCACCGTCATCCTCATCGGCATCATTCGCATCATCGGCATTATTATCGTCATCATCATCATCATCACTATTATCATCATCATCATCATCATCATCACCATTATCACCATCATCTTCAATAACAACGACAACAACAACATCATCCTTGTCGTCGCCCTCTCCACTATCGTCTGCAATATCTGCGTCATCAGCATTATTATTATCTTCATCTTCATCATTGTCATCTTCATCACCATCATCATCGTCATCAATAACATCATCCTCGTCTACTTCGCCTCCACTATTACCTTCAGTATCAGCATTATCATTGTCATCTTCAGCTCCATCATCATTACTATCATCAGAATCATTATCGCCATCATCATTATCATTAACATCATCATCAACATCAACGTCGTCCTCATCATCTTCATCCTGGTCGTTGTCAGTATTATTATTATTAACATCATCATCATCAACAACAACAACAACAACAACAATATTATCTTCATCCTCGTATTCATCGTCTCCACTGTTATTTTCAGTATCAGCATCTTCAGCATTATTAATATTATCATCAACAACAACGTCATCATTGTCCTCATCGTCTCTACTATCATCTTCCGTATCAGTATCAACACTAGCATCGTTATCAACACTATCAACATTGTCATCAACATCATCATCATCTTCTTCACTATCACCAAAATCAACATCATCATCGTCAACATTAACATCATTATTTACACTATCAGTTCGAATACAGTCGTCATCATTTTTATCACCATTATTATTGGTAACAACTTCATCATCAATATGCTTATCGGAATCGTCATTAAAGTTATCATCATTGTCAACAGCATCGTACTCTTCAATGTCGGTAAATTCGCCTTACACATTATCAAAGTTATTGTCCGCATCATTGCGAACGTTATCATCTGTTAGACCATCGTCGTCATCGTTTCTGTCACGATTATTTTCGTTATCCTATTCATCGTCATTACACTCATATGAATCATCATCAGCATATTCAACAGTAGCACGACCGTCATTAGAAATATCAGCATCATCAACCGCACCAAAACTATCAATATCATCATCATCGTCTGTCTCATGGACATTATTTTCCTCAGCTAAGTCATTAACATCATTATCATCATTAGAATTTGCCTCCTCATCAACCTTCTCATTAGTACCGTCATCACTATCACACTCAAAGTCGACAATAACAGCGACAGCATTATTATGGTTTGTAACGTCAACCTCACCAATATCATCGTCATTACCAAAGCGATTAACATTATCTTGGTCGTCGGTATCATCGCCAACAATATACGCATCGCCATTGGTGTTGCACTTGTCTTCACCGTTATTGCTAGTTTTAAAGTTGTCATCCTCGCCATCGCCATGGGCGTATGTCTTCTCCGTATCGTCGTCACAACCTTCAGTAACACTTTTGTCTGCAACAAGTCCGTCTTCAAATTCATCACTAACGAAGAAAACAAAATCAACATCAGTATCGCCTTTTATGACAACAACTTCATCAAAGTATGTAATATCGACGTCACCATACAAATCAAAATCCATCTCATCATCAAAAGCATTTGCTTCGCCAAACCACAAATTCTCATATCCTGTGCAACTAACGCTGTCATATTCTCTGTCTGCTTCGCCATTCTTGCTGTCGTCTGTAACACAATCAGAGCGGATATCCGGTGAATCCACAAAAGATGAGATAACTCAACGCCTCTCTAAGTCTTCCACAGAATTGCAACCGGTTTCTCGAACATTAGTAACAACAAAAGTTGCATCAAAGATAACAGAAATTGATGGTTTCTCAACTACCTTTCAGTGGCCAATACAAAGATCTGTTTCTGCAACTGTACAGTCGCCCACGTCAAAAGCAAATCTTCCGCTGCTGCCGCCAATTGCGAGTTCTTTCAGTACAGCAACATCATCCATATCTTTGCTGACAGAGGATTTGTCAACAGCGACATCCTTGGCATCTTCATCATTTAGTTCTTGTAAGTTCACAAAACGTACTACAGAAACCTTGGAAAACTGCTGAAGCCTGTAGTAACCCTTCGGTGACAGCTTTCTAGGATATTGACCGAAAACATGTTGCTGACAGGATGTCTATAGAATTATGCCACTGCCTCACAAACGTACATTTTCTACGGTAATGAATTAGTTTCGAACCAGAAACATTCCTGTTGAACAAGCTATTGTTGCACTTTCGTGCAGAGACTTTCCTCAATGTGTTCCTAACTGCAAAACTCTTATCCATAGTGTGCTTGGAACGTTTCGTCTATTTTCATAAAAAATTGTCTGTATGGACAAATTTTTATTTTTTCTCAAAGCGATACCAGATCCTTAACTGTAGGAACATCAAGGCGCATTCGTAGGGAGGGATGCTCGTCGACGTGCCTTCTGGTACCCTTTTCTTCTTCAAATGTTAATGTGGCAGAGTAGGCTGCGGCTGAAATATGAAATACATAGTGCAGCAAAATATTGGTGACTTTCTGTTAGGCATTTGTTTAGGCAATACGGAAGAATGCAAATATTGGATAAGCGGACTTCGAAACCTCATTGATGATGAGACTGAAGTTAATGGCTTTGAAACCCCGCAACAGGTTGCCGCATACATTTGGTTTTCAGTTTGTCAAAATCAGAAATGGACACTAGGTTATGCACAGTAAAGACGAGTTTTTAAGAAAAACATAGTTGCTTGATTCTGTTACCAAAGTGTCGTAGGTTTCACAAACCAAAGTTTGTATCTACTTTTGCGGTAATGAGTGCTTAATTTAAAAGAATCAGTCACTACTTACGGTTTGAATAAGTTTTTAGAATGTTAATTGTTAAATGTTAAATTTTTAAATGTTTTACTGTTTTCCCGATATTGTCATGTCGATTCTTAAATATTTTGGGATATATTTCGTGACTATTATGAATACTGTAGGAGTGCTATAGGAGTGAGCACAAATTTCTTCAGAAATTTTGGTTTCAGAATTCAGTTATTTTTAAATTGATTTGATTTCAAATGGCAGTCATGCTCTGAAACACTTTGTCACCCCCACACTTTTGTTGTTGTTCTTAGACAGGTCAATTATTGCATAATTTGTTCTAAAGTCTGACCAAAAAATGTAGGGAGTGCAATTGTTTGTTTATACTGAATTACCGGTACATTTTTGCTGCAGCAATGTATACATTTTCTGAACCGTCATGGTATGAATTTTCTTTTAGTTAAAAATTTAAAAATTAGAATTCATCAAGAGAAGATGATTTTTAAATTCTTGCAAGATCGATCAAGCAGATTTATAGAGAACTAACCGTTCGGTTGAAAATTAGCCCATGTCCCAAACATATTGAATCCCAAATATAAGCTGGAATTTCGTCAAGAATTTGCAATAGTTATTCAATTTGTCGATTTTCAAATCCTTTGATCTTAGCCGTTTTTTCAACTTTGACTGGCGACATTTTACTCGCGACTCACTCACATAATCATAAAGTTTAATCTGAGCTTATACCAACCTATAAAGTTTTTTCGTGGGTAGTGACCTCTGTTGCACCGGCACTCGCAACGAATTTTTAAACAACAACTTCGGGTTTTAGCTGGTTTTTGGCTAGTTTACACTATTTGCGGCAAATCAAAGCGCCATAGCACAACTTGTCAGAAATCAGCTGCAATAAGGAAATTCATTGCGGGAGAAAATAAGTCGTAGCCACGAAAACTTATTGTTGGATTGAGCTCAGATTAAGCCTTATGATTATGCTACTTTTACTCGCTTTTGCTGGATTCGCATTGCCGAAATTTTGGGTCAAAAAGTGGTATTATTCGAAAAAATCGATTTTCAAATTTTGAAAAACCACATAGATCACCTGAAAGCTTTGACGTACGCGGTCCTGCAAATTCAATTGAAAAATTTTTTCATTGAGTGAGTCGCGAGTAAAAAGCAGTCAAAGTTGGAAAAGCGGCAAAGTTAAGGGATTTTGAAAATCGAAAAAATTGAATAACTATTGCAATTCTTGACGAAATTAGCTTATATTTGGGATTCCAATATGCTGGGGAGACGAGCTAATTTTCCACGGAACGGCTAGTTCCTGCACCTACTAATTCTTTCCAAAACATAAAAATCGGCTTCTTTGATGAATTTTAATTTTTTTCAAATTTTTTTTCAACCAAAAAAGAAAGTTCATGCCATGATGGTTCAGAAAATGTTACATTACTGCAGCAAAAAATGTACCGGTAATTCGAGCAATGAACAAAACAATTTCCCTCCGTACATTTTTGAGTCAGAACTCCAGTGAATTATTTAGCAATTAGCCAAGTCTGCCAATCTGAACAATGCTGCAGCGTCAGTCAACGAACAGGTCTTGTCTGCCAAATTTCGTGAGATACTGTCACTGATGAGCGGCTCCGTTTCCGATAGCGAACGGAAAGCTGCTGGATATAGTCTGGCCCAGTTTCTAATCAACTGCATCTACTCAAACAGATTCAATACTTGCGAAAGGTATGTAAGTAATACTAATTTTATTTATTATCATTTGACTTGTAGTAGCATTCATATATTTGTCGCCTGTACAAGGACTAATTTCAAGGGGACCATGGCACACAGAGCTGTGTAAACTTACACAATTGACTAGTACTATGAGCAGTTTTAGTAGTGAAACAACTTGCAACATTTTAAAAGATGTTATTGTGGAATTGGCCCAACTTGATCATTTCAAATAATTAATTGCACGACTAAGATGTCGCTTTTTCATTTTTTAGCATTTTCGCCCCAGGTTCTAACGCTTAAATTATTGGAACGTTTCTTGTTTCGCACAATGCCTCAGAGATCATTTATGTTAAAGGAACCGGAGCTGCTTCAGGTTGTTCTGTACTAAACCAAATTTAGATTAAACAAAAACAAGTTTATTGGCTGGGAAGGTGGTCAATAACGATGGTAGAACAGTGAAGTTATCCTGTTCGTGTTCAATTTATGAAAAATTTGTACATTTTGCCTGCTGTGCTAGGTTTGCTCAGCCAGGGCTTGAGCAGACATTTTGTTTACTAAACTTGTATTTTACCGTACTGCATGCGTGTAGTGGTTTAGCATAAGCAGTGCATGACTTGTTTGTGGATTTCTCTATTGGAAGATTTCTGATTTTACTCCTTCACGCCCTGGCTGGGTCCTTTACTTTTCTCCTCGGGCCGGAGTAGCCCTGCCAGAAGTCTCTTAACTATCTGCCATATCAGGCCTACATGCAATTGCGCATGTGTATTGTTGGAAGCGAAAAATCAACCTTTTGCAGAAGATATTTTGTGCTTATGTCGTTGCTAAGCACTGACAAAGTTATTCAAAATTCAATGCCTCACAAAACTATAACATTCCCATTAACAAGCAAGATTGTCTGTGAAAGATTAAAAGTTTTGTGTTGCACTTTAGGAAATTGTAGGCCTTCTGCGCAGCCAAAATAATGGTTTGCACTCTCGGGTGCCGGCCCTGCGCTATAAAAGCTTGACAGCTTTGCGACATTGTGACCTTTAATACTTCTTTTCGGTCAGCCATAGAGAAACGTAAACTAAACTCTGACCAAAATTCTTGAACCGAATCCGTGAGCGCTTGTCCTGAGTAAACCTTTGAAGTTAGCCTGTATAAAGTATATATTTTTAGAAACCTCAGGAGGAGGAGAATCCAAACCATCATATCCGGTCTATATCCGGTTACCGGATGCCAAATCGATAAAAAACGCTTCAGATTCGGAAAGAGAATGCTAATTCATTCATACTCTAGCACATTGGTCCTTGGCCCAAGACATCTCCGAAAATTCAGAACGTTGATTCGGTCTATGTCCGGTAACCGTGGGATGTCAAGGTCACAAAATTATACAGCAAGATGGGTAGGTCTTACAGTATCGCTGATTGAATTTTAGATTCCGCGGGTCGAAATTAGTCTATATACGAAGTTTTGTCCAATTTGGAACGTATCAGATTTATGGCCTATCCGGTGCGAAAACCGGAAAAATCGGTTTTTCCGGTCTGGTGCTCGGAATCGCGGATAAAAATGTTAGTTTTTGGCACAATAAATATTTGGGAGGCTACTTTCACTGGATCGGTGTCAAAGTAATCGAATATCCGGCCATTTTCGGTTCTGAGCTTTGAAATTTGAGATTTCATGGGCTATTATCTCAGTATCCGGTTGGTCCGGAAGTCAAATTATTTCATTAAAATGACATTTTGTTCATCCCTAACAAGCATCAACCTCAAATTATTTCATATCTGCTGTAATTTTTTAAATGATAGCGTTTTAAAAATGGTTCAAAAAATAAGTTATATTGTTTGCGACAAAGCTAAGCGTATGGGATCTTGTCGCATAATCTGGTTTAACAATTGCACAAAACAGGCAAAATCAGCACGTTTTTAAAACGCTATCATTCAAAAAATTACAGCAGATATGAAGTAATTTGAGGTTGATGCTGGTTAGGGATAGACAAAATGTCATTTTAATGAAATAATTTGATCTCCGGACCAACCAGATACTGAGATAATAGCCCATGAAATCTCAAATTTCAAAGCTCAGAACCGGAAATCGACCGGATATACGATTACTTTGACACCGGTAAAATGAAGGTAGCCTCCCAAATATTCATAGTGCCGAATAACATTTTTTATCTGCGATTCCG